>OVBE01017277.1:0-10512 GCA_900406425.1 Iberis pinnata | reverse complement strand
CGGCAACTACCCACATAACATAATCATGTTATCTTTATAATAAAGTTATAAAGAATAGTTCAAGAGTTGCATCTTTTATGTCTTACTTTGATCGAAAATATCCAATAACCGCCATACGGAATTAAGGCCAAATCTACTGACAGAAAGAAGCTCATAAGTCGGCCTCAGTCGGAACTAAAAGACCTCAAGGCAACTTTCTGGTTACTCCGACAAAGGTAAGANGCAACTTTCTGGTTACTCCGACAAAGGTAAGAGAAGCATCGATTTTGCTAGATGGCGTGGGAACCACTTCCTTGTAAAACTGCCGCTAAACCAAGACCGGATCCGCTTGTTCCTTGGGTTGTCGTAATCCTAATCTTCATCTCAGGACCGACCCTGAGATTTTAAAATTTTCTAAAGGCCGCAATCTACAATGGAAAAATAGGTTAAAATTGTACAATTTTTCAAAAAATGGACTGTTTTCTTAACTAAAAATTTTAAATTAAAAAATGGGCTGCAAGCGCATGCTTGCTCTGCTTGAGCTCAAGATCGGCTCTGCTTCATCTTCCAACCGATGTTGTGGACTTCATCCTTGTACCAGCCTTTTTTTCTACTCTTTTTTCGCCTTCGCGGTGGTCTGCTTTGACAGCGGTGGTCATTGCTTATTAGAAGATCCGCTGCCGGGTCGGCGAAAGGGTAAATCCGGCAAGAACGCAGTTTGCGGCGGCGGCAAAAGTGATATTTGATTCTCATTAATATTTATAGGGTTTTTCCTTTGTTTGGGATGAGTCCGGACATGATTTTGGGATTGGGAAAATCCATCCAAATTTACGGCTGAAATAATATAATGGATTATATATGGGATTAATAATAAAGTAAAACCTATATATATATATAAATTATATATAAAGTAAAACCTATATATATATATAATAACCAAGTCTTAATATCTCAACATTCTAATTTATTTGGTGACATAAATTATCAAAACATCTTAAGGAAAAAACCTTATACACACTCATTGTTATACAGAACGTACTCGAGAGTAGTAGTAACAAATCCAATTTAAAGTTGATAGCAAACACACATGAACAAATGAAAATTTATCTATGAACATGAACTGAGAAAGAATAAGAAAAAAAAACTGAAAGGGACTTTATTGGAATGGGCCAACTCTTTAGGCCTGATAACATTTGTAACTGATACGGCCCATTAACTTGCTCCCATTAAAATACGACATATTGAAATGTGCAAACCGTGTTAATTCACAAAGTATAAAGAGAGCAACAATGACTATACTTTCACTTTTATTATACACTTTCCTCACTTATTTTCATCATCAAGGTAAATTTTAACCTCTTTTTTTCACTTAATAATTACACACTACCAAAGGGTCGGCGATTTTTTTTCATTGGAGAATATCAATCCACATTATTTCCTCCCGAACTTATTGCCTCATCAGTGTACTACACAAACTAGTCGATTTCTTAGCAAATCTCCCAAACTTAGGATTCTCTTTAGATTTCTCCAAAATTAACTAACACATTAAATTGAAACTTTAAATTATAATTACGATTAGAAACTGCGTTTGGGTTGTTATTTCAATTTAGTATTCTTCAGAAAGGCAATTTCGAGAGCTAATGGAGAAATCAAGCCCTAAACTCTTCTGATTTCAGACTTGATTTCTCCCTAAAATNGCCTTTCTGAAGAACCCTAAATCGAAAAACAACCCAAACCCAAACACAATTTCTAATCCTAATTATAATTTTAAGTCGCGATCTAGTGTGTTAATTAATTATGGGGAAATCTAAAGAGAATCCTAAGAGCATCTCCATTGGGAATATCTCAAGTAGGGGTTCTCAATATACATATATGTGTAAGTAATTATGAGATACTTTGGAGTGGGTTTCTCATCATTTTGAGATACCCATAATTACTTACACATATATGTACGGGTTTCTCATCATTTTGAGCTACCCATAATTAAATAATAATATTTTTATATACTTACACATATACTTATATTGAGAACCTCTCTTTGAGATACTCCCCAATGGAGATGCTCTAAGTTTGGGGGGTTTGCTAAAGAATCGACTAGTTTATGTAATACACGGATGAGGCAAAAAGTTCGGGGGGGAAATAATGCAGGTTGATATTCTTCAGGGAGAAAAAAATCATCGACCCCTACCATAACGATACAACTTTTGAAACAACAAAATTGCCCGAATCTGTAAATTTTCTTGAACCAAAAGCACAAATAAAAGAGTTAGAAGTGATATACTAAAAGCATGAACACTAGGTAAAATAATGTCACGTGGTCACCGGGTCTAACTGCAAAGCGGTTCACAAGAATCTTGCGGTCATCTTTCTTTGACTGTTCATCTCATAAACTGATGGGCATTAGATACTCATCAATTGGAGCACGATTGTCAACATCTTTTGCTCATCATCATCAACTGATAATTTTATGTTGCTGCTACGCCTCTTTTTCCAAAACACACTCCACCATATACGGTGTGAGCGTAACCAAAGAAGACATGGCCAAGTTTTGTCATCTACCACAATCATCTCTCAAAACTGAGAGTTTATATATTCAGGACAAAACTCTTAGATGGGATTTGTTCAAAAGAATCATTGGCCCAAGTTCAGAGTCAGACTTAGAAGTCCGATTATGATAGATAAAAGCCCAAGCATAAAAGAAGCCCAGGTCAGTTAAAATGAATCTGTTATAAATAGATTCAATAGAACAAAGCTTGCAGTCATATGAACTACTCTCGAAGTAGATAAGATCATAGGGATCAATCAAGAAGGCTGAGAGAGATCAATTGTCTAGTTCCCGGTTCATTTTGGTGGTGAAGCCTACAAGATTGCTCTTACATTTCCTTGTTTGTGCCTGTTACATTTCATAGAAAAGTATTAGCATCAATTGTATATTTGGCCACCATCGGGGTTTTTTCGGTGAACTAGAGATCATACATGTAGTGGAAGAGGAGAATTCCTTCCTCATATGTACCAAAAATGGGAACTAGATGAACACTTCTTTGTGTCATAGAGTCAAGATCAATCTCAATAAGTCGCAATATTGGGATTGAAAGCATTACAAGTGGTATCAGAGCTCAAGGCTCAAGATTAATCCGCAAGACTTAAAGAAGACATCAAGATTTTCATATTCAAAGCCAAGATACATGTAAGGTTCGAAACTTATCTGTGCATAGTTAGACTGAATTTTCTTTCTTGTTCTTGATAGGTTGGAATCATGGGAGAATCTTCAATGGCCTATACACATGTTGAAGTTAATAGGTTCGGTGGCAATAGTGACTATGCGCTTTGGAAAATGAGGATGTTGGCTCATTTTTGGATGCTCGGATTGAAAGAATTTATGTCTGATGAAGATCTTCTGATGGATCCACAACCTACACAAGCAGCAGAAGAATCAGGTGAAACATATCAACCTGGTAGTAGTGGAACAATCTCTACAGTTATACGGTAAAAGGACCCTGAAAATGTTGAAAAATCAGAAAAGACTAAGAGTGTGATTATACCTAATATCACAGATCATGTTCTAAGGAAGGTTATAAATTGTGAGACTGCGAAGAGTATATGGAAGACTCTTGACAGTCTGTACATGGAAATTTCTCTCCTGAATAGAATCTATCTACAGTTGAGGTTCTACACTTTCAAAATGGATGAATCAAAGAATATGGATCAAAATATCGATGCATTCTTGAAGTTAGTGGCTAATTTTGGAAATATAGGAGTAACCATTACAGAAGAAGTTCAAGCGATATTACTCTTAAGCTCTCTTCCATATAAGTATGATAAGCTAAAAGAAACTCTCAAATATGGAAGACATATCTTAAGCTTAAAGGAGGTCACTGGCTCTGCAAAGTCTAAAGAAAGAGAGCTCCCAGAATCAGGAAGGTTTGTTTGTAGGAAACAGAGGAAGGCCAGAGAAGAGAGATGATCAACATGGTAAAAAGAAAGGAAAAATCATGGTAAAAGCAAACAGAAGGGAAAATCTAAAGCTAAAGATAAAGGATGTTTTACATGTGGCAAAGAGGGCCACTGGAAGCACGATTGTCTAGAAAGGAAGGTTAAAGAGTCTATTAACATGGTTTAGAAGGTTGACGAACCTTTAATGTTAGCAGTAAGCACATAGTTTCCTAAAGAAGAATGGGTTTTGGATTCTGGCAGTTGTTATCATATTACTCCAAATAAAGAATGGTTATATGATCTACAAGAATTTTCAAGTGGAAAAGTGTTAATGAGAAATAATACTTATAGCGAGATCAAATGCACACAAAAAAATTAGAATTACAAATTTACAGAGTCAACTTGTGATTCTAACATATGTGAAGTATATGCCCACAATGGGCCGAAATTTGATCTCCTATGGGCGTTTAGAAGAAGTTGGATGCACATAAGAAGGTGAAGACTTTAGAATTCAGTACTATAAAAAAGGATACTGGTTATAAAGTAATTTTGGATTCTTCAAAAATGGTCTGTATCAGCTATAAGGCACAATATCGATTGGGGAGTCACATTTAGTTAAAGCAGGTGTTGATACAACTAAGAAGTGGCATTCTAGATTGTGACATATTGGATAGAAAGGAATGAATATGCTAGTTAAAGATGGTTACTTAAATGACAAGGAAATTAAAGTGTTAGATTCCTGTGAGAATTGTGTTTTAGGTAAAGCTCATAAACAGAGTTTTCCAAAGGGAAAACATACTTCAACAGAGGTCTTACAATATATTCATTCAGACCTTTGGGGTTCCCCATCTATCACACCAAGCCTAGCAAGGAATCAATATTTTATCACCTTCATAGATGACTTTTCCATAAAATTTTGGATATATTTCTTGAAAACAAAGGATAAAGTGTATCAAAAGTTTTCAGAATGGAAGTCACTAGTGGAAACAATCACTAGAAAGAAAGTTAAGTGTTTGAGAACAGATAATGGATTAGAATCTTGTAATTAAAGATTTGAAACGTTATGCAAGGAATCTGGGATAACAAGGCACAAAACATGCACCTATACCCCGCAACAAAATGGCGTTTCAGAGAGGATGACTCGCACCATTATGAAGATAGTTAGGTGCATGTTATCTGAAAGTTGATTGGATGAAAAATTCGGGGCTGAAGTGGCTTCAATAACTGTATATGTAATCAATAGAACTCCAAGTTCGGCAATTGAATACAAGGTTCCAGAAGAAAATTGGACAAGTTTTAAACCTAGTTCTTCTCATCTAAGACGTTTTGGATGTGTTGCATACATTCATGTGATTCAGTCAAAAATTAGTCCAAGGGCTGTAAAAGGATATTTTGTTGGATACCCTCAAGGAACAAAAGGTTGTAGAATTTGGCTACCAGAAAGAAATCAGTGCACAATTAGTAGAAATGTGATATTTCATGAAGATGAGATTTTACGAGATTCACAAGATGGAAAAGCAGTAGCACATAGTTCAGTTACACAAAGATAAAGAAAATAAAAAGAGTTACATTTGAGCTGGGAACTGGAGTTAATTCAGAAGGTTCTACATCAGAAAATACAGTTTCAGGTGAAGAACTTCAAGTAACATATCACTCTTCAGATTCAAGTGAAGCATCAGACTTAGGTGAAATACCAGATTCAGATTCAAGCCAAGAGGATCAGGGTGAAGATTTGAATGAAACACCAACTGATGAAAATGAAACAGATGGGGCACAAGAAGATCTTCAGGACTATGTGTTGGCAAGAGACATAGTAAGAAGAGAAAGAAGACCACATTAAAGATTTGATGATTATGATGTCGGCGTATATGCTCTTTCAATAGCACAAGATGTAGAGATTGAGGAACCAGTTTTATTTAAAGAAGATATGAAGAGTGGGGATAAAGAAAATTTGTTTGAAGCATGTAATGAAGAGATGGATTCTTTAAATAAAAATAATACTTGGAAGATTGTGAACAGACCAGCCAGGAAAAAGGTAATAGGTTGTAAGTGGGTATTCAAAAGAAAAGAAGGAATACCAGGAGTTGAAAAGCCTAGGTTCAAAGCTAGATTAGTGGCAAAGGGTTTTGCTAAAATAGAAGGTATGGACTTTACAGAAGTTTTTGGTCCTGTAGTGAAACATGTGTCTATCAGACTAATCTTATCATTAGTAGCCAACTTTGATATGGAGCTTAAGCAACTAGACGTCAAAACAGAATTCCTTCATGGCTCATTAGATGATGAGATCTATATGGAACAAGCAGAAGGTTTTATTCAAGAAGGAAAGCAAAAAGTGTGTTTGCTAAAGAAGTCCCTATATGGTCTTACACAATCTCATAGACGGTGGAATAGAAGGTTTGATGGATTTATGAAGTCACAAGGTTTTAAACAAAGTCTTCATGATCAATGCGTATACATTAAGGGTTCAACAGTTCAAGAAATGATCTATCTTCTGGTTTATGTGGATGATGTGCTGGTAGCTTCAGAAATGATGACATAAATTCATAAGTTAAAAGGAAGCTTTATGAATGAATTTGAAATAAAGGATCTAGGAGCTATTAAAAGAATTCTTGGAATGGACATAATAAGAGATAGAAAGAATCATGTTCTGAAGCTTTCTCAAGGAAAGTATTTGGAAAAAGTATTAAAAAGTTTCACCATGTTTGAATGTAAACCAATGGTAACACCACTTGGTTCTCATATCAAGCTAAAAGCTTTAACTGAACCAGAACAGGAAGTTGAGTAAAATTTAACGAAGAGCGTTCCTTATGCAAGTGCTGTAGGGAGCGTCATGTACACCATGGTAGAATCAAGACCAGACTTGGCACATTATGTGGGCTATGTGAGAAGGTTAATGGAAAATCCAGGAAGAAGTCATTGGCAAGCCGTTAAATGGATAATGTGTTATCTTAAAGGATCTTCTAACCTAAGTTTAACTTTTGCTAAGAATTCAGAATTTAAAATTGAAGGTTATGGTGATTCTGACTATGCTACATATTTAGATAGGAGGAGATCCATTACAGGATATGTGTTTAAGGTTGGAGGCAACGTGGTTAGCTGGAGATTGGGACTCCAACAAGTAGTTGCGCTCTCAACCACAGAAGCCGAATATATGGCTCTAGGTGAAGCTACAAATGAAGAAATATGGATAAAAGGAATATGTGAGGATTTGGGCTATAAACAGGAAGCAGTGACTGTTCACTATGATTCCCAGAGTTCGATATGTTTAGCCAAAAATGGAGGACTCCATGAAAAGACTAAACATATCGCGGTTAAATGGCATTTTATTAGAGATTTAATTTCAGATGGTGAAGCTTTTGTTCATTAAATTCACATTACTTTAAGTCTTACAGATTTACTTACTAAGAAGTTACCTGGAAAGGTGTTTGAGCGAGGTGTGGAGTCTCTCAAACTACTGGAGTGACACATGATTTTCACCAAACCGATCTGGTTCTTCTGGTTATTTCTCGAGATTGAGTTTGTACATGCATGTCAAAAGAGCAAAAGGGTCAGTAAGACAAAAGGGCATTTTTGACAAAAAGAAGAAGAAAAGAAATTACCAGATTAAGGTATAAAATTAATTTACCTATATTGCTTTAAACAATAACTGCTTCTTTGTCTCTAGAAGTAAAACATGTTTTGGATCTGAAAGATAAATGAGGGTGAAAACATCAGAAGGAGTACATGCAGAAGAAAATCAACAAAAGAAAAGCAGTAAACTTTAATATTTTTTGGGTTCACCTGTTTTTGGCATAGTTTGCGTTTTCTCAGGTTGCATGTACACTCGTCCAAAATGTTTGTCATCACAAGTCTTTGAAAGATTGAACCTCAAAGAAACAGAGAAAAGAAATATTCAAGTTAGTTGTTTAGTCTAAAAGAAAGAAGCTAAAAAGGTCAGTGGAAGGAAAAGAGAGAAGGGACTTACCAACCTTGTTCAATGGTGAAAGAAAGTTGGAGGAGATGAGCAGTTTCTCCAGAAGGTTCGCTTGAGATTGCGAAAGGACGTGAAGTAGCTAGAGGTGTATTAGGGTTTTGACTGAATAAGGTGAAGATTTGTGAGTTTATATATTCAGGCAAAAACTCTCAGATGAGCTTTGTTCAAAAGAGTCATTGGCCCAAGTTCAGAGTCAGACTTAGAAATCTGATTATGATATATAAAATTCCAAGCATTAAAGAAGTCCAGATAAGTTAAAATGAATATGTTATAAACAGATTCAACATAACAGATATTGCAGTCATATGAACTACTCTTGAAGCAGATCAGATCAGAGGGATCAATCAAGAAGGCTGAGAGAGATCAACGTCTAGTTCCCGGTTCAGTTTGGTGGTGAAGCCTACAAGATTGCTCTTACGTTTCCTTGTTTGTACCTGTTACATTTCATAGCAAAGTATTAGCATCCGTTGTATTTTGGCCACCGCCGGGGTCTTTCTGGTGAACTAGAGATAATACATGCAGTTGAAGGGGAGAGTCTCTTCCCCAGATGTACCAGAAATGGGAACTGGGATGAACATTTCTTTGTGTAATAGAGTGAAGATCAATCTCAATAAGTCGCGATATTTGGATTGAAATCATTACAAAAACATTGATCGACAAATGCGTCATAAGATTGTTGCCGTACGATCAAATGAGGATCCCCAACTTCATAACCTTCTGCAACTCTTGTTTCTAACACTATAGGAATTCTACTCATTCAAACTTATTGATGTAGCATCCTTCATCTATGGATTTGTTAGTTAGGATATAATTATTATTTTGATTTACACGAAACTTGAGTAGCAAGTTACGATGGTTTATTTTTATTTATGTCACATGTTTTTAATGTGCATAATTGTTATGATTTCTTAGAAGATTAGGATTTATATTTAGATTACGAAAAATGATTTCTTTGAGGGTTTAGACTCTTAAAGTTTATTATAAATAGTGGCTTCCTCTTTGTAAGACACATACATTAATTTTTAATAAAAGTTTTGGTTTTTGAACGATCTTCTTACGAAGAACGGTGAAGAGTATTCACACACGAGTTTCTAACGAAACACGGTGTAGAGTATACAAAAATCTATCTAACATTCAATTCATAGCGTCTGCATCTCTATCAGTTGGTATAAGAATTCGTTCACCCTGAGTTTACAAGTTATGCCGCCAAAGAAAGATAAGGAAAAAGTCGCTCAATCCGATGAGTCAACAATAATTCCAACTAATCCGCCACCAGTGATGGACTAGAACGAGCTGACTCGGTCTTGCTAGCCATGCAAGAGAACATTTAACAGACA
The DNA here is from genome assembly GCA_900406425.1 of Iberis pinnata. Taxonomy (NCBI): domain Eukaryota; kingdom Viridiplantae; phylum Streptophyta; class Magnoliopsida; order Brassicales; family Brassicaceae; genus Iberis; species Iberis pinnata. The sequence goes on along the minus strand of OVBE01017277.1, from coordinate 1,290 downwards.
ATGCACACTTTGATCCAGGAACTTGGAGAAACTCTCGCCCAACGTCTGGTCGGAAATCGCAATCAATTATTTGAAGAAGAAAGAGATGAAGAACGCTATAATCATCACGATGTTGAAGATCATAAAGATAATAGACGTGATCATCATGAAGACTTTAATGATGCTCCACGTCATGTCTTTGCTCGACAACCTAATAACAACAATTGGCAACATGGAGTTAAAAGTGAAATACCAGAGTTTCATGGAAGAGTTCTGATAGTTGGATTTTTAAGGTCTTATTGGGGTATCAATTACCCATCGTTGTAGTACAGATGGGTTTGTCAATCCATAATAGGAATGTACTAAGCAATCTGGATTGAGATGGATGCTTTAAAGTCAAGCTAGGTATTAAAAGGAGTTGTTTGCTAAGAGGTCCTAAGTGCAATGAACATAAAATGTAGAAAGACAGAAAGAAGCATAAAACACTTAAATATAAAAACAGAGTAAATGCAAAGAGGGTGAAAAAAGTAAGCAATGTAAAGCAGTTCCTGAGGACAAAGGGTAATTGACTAAGGATCTACCCTGAGCTACCTAAGTACCTAACATACCTCATACAATGAGCTAACCCCTAGACAGTAGCAACATATGCAATAAATTCCAATTCCTTGGCAATCAATCTCAAGCCAAGCAGTCACAGACTCAACTGCCGTCATAGACGGTGACTACCTAAAATGCATTAACAACAACTACTATAGTCAATAAGCTTCCCAAACATCTAATGCCTTAGAAGGGGAAAACGAATCTATGAAATCACCTAGTTCCGGACACCTTCAATGACTCATCTTCCGGTGTTGAAGGGCCTAACAGTGGGTTTTCAGCCCCTTCCGGGTAGAAATACAATCAGCATTACGAACATGTGAAACAGAAGGGATCTAAGAATAAACAACTTAGGTACTAAGGTAAACCCAAAACATCAACCCTAGTCTACCCCCATCCTCAGGAACTTATATGACTACTCACTACTCATGGGATTAGAAGCAGATGAAACAGAAAACATAAACTTAAAGCTAAACATGTAGATCTAGGAAAAACAGATGAAGACCAGCAAGAACACAAACCCAGAAATGAAGAACAACAATAAANTGAAAGAAATCTTGTTTTTACACCAAGAACATGAAGAACAACAAAAGAAAATAAAACCTAAGACTAAAACCTAAAAAGGAAAGAAAAACTAAGTTTCTTGCAAATGGAGGTGAATTATGGCTTTTATAGTGTTCAGAGAAAAACCCTAATTTGCACTAAAGACAAAAT
>OVBE01017276.1:0-10513 GCA_900406425.1 Iberis pinnata | reverse complement strand
CGATTTCAGTCGCCAATACCCACGAACTCGCCGGAATCGCCTCCCACCACGCCGGAACCGAAAAGTCGCCTTGAAGAAGTTTGCGAAAAGTTTTTTTCGCATTTGACACCTGGAATCTCGGACCAACTAAGGACGACCTTAGTTAAGGCCCGTCCGTTAGAAATTAGGCTTTTTTTATTTTAAATCAATCTCGGCCCAAGGACCCATTAGGGACCACCGATAATGATGCTCTAACTACATGCATTGAGCTAAAAAGAAGCGTAATACGATAAAGACAAATGCATCATAGTCTATCTGTTATAATCGATATATAGTGTAAGATCCTTCTCTCCATGTGGTTTTGTATATGAAACGAGAGTGAATGGTCCCGTTTTATAATAACGGTGACCATGCCGCTTATATTATCACAACCATACGTACATTTAACATCTGCCCAAAAATAAGATTCTCTCTCTGCGTTTCTTTTTGTTTCATTTTGCACTTTCACATCACAAATGTGAACACACCCTAATGGGTTTAGCCCATTTACAGATACGGGCTTTTGGCTGTTCTTTGGGATTTCACTCATCGTTCCACAAACTAATGAGAAGCTTAATTGATTCACTTGTGTTTACCTAAGTTTTATATGAAGTGGTTCAAGTGTTGCATTTCTTACAAGAGTCTCAAACCGTGAATCAAAAAACTTAGCTGCGGCAGATGATAACAATCAAAACTATGTTTTGTCTTAAAGACAAGCAGGACCGGATCTGAACACAACATTCGCCTATAGCCTTTGTTTTTATAAATTCGATCTTATATTTTATAGACCTCCAAAATTTAAAATTCTATATATATAGTGGCCCCAAAAATAAATATATGAAATATTAGCTTTAATTTTGTTAATTTTGTTTTAAGCCTCCAAAATTTTAAAGTCGACTCTGAAGACGAGTTCGGTTTTTCTACTTTCTCTCCAGTTGTTTGTAAATTTATGGCACTCATGTGGAGATTGAAGACCTATCCATCTTTTTGGATTTTGTTACAAGTTTCTCTGCCTGGTCTTTGATAATATGAAGGTATATCTTCGGTCAGAAATGAACTTTTTGTTGTCCAAGAACACTTTGGTAGTAGACAAAACAGGAAAGAGAAGACAGCTTTAAGGTGGCTGCAAGATGATTATTATAGGAGAAGATCGGAGTTTTTGCAGAAAAGGTGTAAGCATACTAAATATATGAACAACTTGGCATATATTCACATTTGAAAAAGATTTTTCCAATCTCAAACAGGAAATACATTTCTATACTTCCTGCCTTTTCATAATACTGCAAATTTTCATAATAAGTCTATTAGTTTTTTTACCTTAATTATTATGTTTGAAACCCAAGCCTTAACGAGAACTTTGAAGGTAGCCAGAACTTCATGGTCTTTTTGCTTTTTCAGGGAAGATGAACAATGATGACACAGATATGGTATTGGGTAAATACAAGATGGGGATTGAGATTGTAATAGAAAGGCTATGCACAGATGAACCAAGTATATGGAGAAAACAAGCAGTCATTAGCTTACAAGTGTTTGTGTCTTTTAATGTAGTGAACATCATTTGGTTTCAACCAAAGGTTTTCTCACTGCTATAGCACATGTAAACGAATCCATCCTCGTCTTTGTAAGATTCGTAGATCGAGTCCATTAGCGCAGCTGTAGACAGAGAGAGTGAGAGAGAGAGAGAGTTTCATAAATAAAGAAAAACAGAACACATCAAACAAAGCAAAAACTCACCTGTTTGAGGCAGAGTGTTGTTAACGAACACGAATAAGGCTTTACCAGGAGACAATTGTAACCTACCACTCAAGACGTATATAAATTGGCCAACCGACATATCTCTTGGTACCAGAAACCTAACATTGAGAGACAAATTTTGATCATCACTTCCTGGCCACATTCTCATGAAAAGATTGAAGGTATTTCATGTAAAAGATGATCACTACGAAATTAATAGGTCTTTTTAATTCATAAACATGGTCTTTGATGTTACAGCATAAAATAGAACTTAAAAGTAAGCACTGGCACAGAGATACACGCCTAGATCAAATAGATTATCAAAAGCAACTCATTAGCCAAGGCACAAAAGTGAAGAAGTGATGATGACATTCTTACTTCTTTTTCTCGATCGAAGGCAGATCGGTTTTATGATACTTCTCAGCAATTACCTGCAAATTTAACCAACAGAAACATTCCGTTGCGGAAATTTAAGAGGGTAGATTGTGCAGAATCATCCGATAGAATTGAGCTTACTGGAATTCGAGTAGGGTACTTGGCGATTATCTCACGCGATTCCGCGAGCCTTTCATCTGCATATAAGAGATAACGTAGGTTTGATTCTTTCGTTTTCAACAATTAGAAGAAAAAAAAAATAGCAGATTAAAACGGCACTAACCCAACGTGAATTCTTCCTTGAAAGATTTCATCTTCGACCACTAGAGATTTCTTCGCCGTCTGGGTTTCTTTTACCCTGCCACCGAAGTCAAACCAAAATAGAATTATATAAAAATGTTAATATTAAAAAACTTTACTTCACAAAACATCAAAGCGGGGATAGCTCAGTTGGGAGAGCGTCAGACTGAAGATCTGAAGGTCGCGTGTTCGATCCACGCTCACCGCATTTTTTACATTTTTCTGATTTGCCTAATCTCAAATGGGCCTCCAAATTGGACAAAGCTATTGGATCTCGTTAATGTCTTTCCATCTTTGGTTAGCTGGTCCATTTACCGCTTATCCGGTTCAAATTTAAAAGCTTATCGAATTTCATATTAATTTTTCCATCTTTGGTTAGCTGGTCCATTTACCGCTTATCCGGTTCAAATTTAAAAGCTTATCGAATTTCATATTAATTTATGATTTGTAGGAAAACGAATAATCTGTTTCTTCATTTACCAACAAAGGGCGATTATGGCTATATGTAACCAGTTCATGCATTTTGTCAAATATTTTAGTTACCAATGTCTCCTCCGAGATTGAATAAGAAGAACCCCCACAAAACGTTAATGAGAAGGAAACACAAGCCACATACAAACATATCTTAAAAGTTTCCTACTATTGTCTTAAGCATACACACGACTGTTAACAAAAAAAGGTCAGAGAGAAACAGAGAGAGCGGGGAATGAAGAAAGAAAAAAGAGTTAGAGCTACTCTTTGCCAGATTTGTTGATGAGAGACTTGTGAATATGTGGAATGACTCCACCACCAGCAATAGTTCCTTTGATGAGAGTATCAAGCTGCAAATGTCTTGGTGTGATACGCTTCACTTTCAGATCCTTGCTCGCGTTACCAGCCAGCTCCAACACTTCTGCTGTTAGATACTCCAATATGGCTGCTGCGTAAACCGCTGCAGTTGCACCAACGCGTCCATGAGCAGTTGACCTACTTTTCAACAGTCTATGCTCTTCCCACAGGAAACTACAAAATAAGAAAGACAGAACAGGGAATTTTGAAAGCAGCAAGATTTGAAGTCAATGGGTTCAGTCACACGACAACAAACTTTTTTAATAACATGAGAAAGCTTTGCAGCATGTACGGACCAAACATTTAAAGATTTATCAGTATCATTAAAATATGGATACTACTTTTTTTTTGTACCTGAACTTGCACACAAAGTTATCTATGTAAAGTCCATAAAACTATAAAGTAGCGTAGAATACTAAAACTTGGCAGATCCATGACTAAGATGGATTAGACATCCCCTGTAGACCAGCACGAGAAGAGCGAGTAGTGAGTTTCTTCTTGTCCTTGTCCTTTTCGTTGCCGCTAGGTTTCCCCATTATCAGCCCTTTCGCTCCTTTTCCCGACATTTTCCCGCCAAAAGTAAGCACAGTCCTTTACTTGCAGAGAGAGAGAAGAGAGAGTTCCTGAGCAGAGGAAATGGACGCAGTAGATGGGACTTTTTATGGCACTTAGATTGACATTTCTACCCCTTGGACCAGGTCCGTCACTTCGAAAATCTAAAAGCCCATGTCAAATTAATTAAATTTAACAAATTGGCCCCACTATTTAGCGTTATATTTAACACTATAGAACAACAGTTGATACAATACGAGATTAAATATGACAAAACTAAAACTCTGTTCTGTTTCAATTCCTTTTACATATATATCTCTAAATTGGAGAATCTAAACTTGATTGGACGATTCCAATCGAATCTAAACTTGATTGGACGATTCTGCAGCTCCAATGGAGATGCTGTCTCCTGAAAAGTCAAATGAGAAAAGAATTTTTTTTAAAAAGAAGGAAAAGATAGCAAACCTAAGATCAAATGTAGAATAATTTATACAGTTAAGAAATTTAAAAATGCAATAACCTCAAATACAAGTATTTATTCATTGTAATTTAACACCCGAAATTTTTGCTTTTTATATTAGTTTGCTTACTTAGCATCCAACATCCAATCTATACTCTACAAACAGACTTTAATACACACCTCAACAATCTCAGAGAGACTTTTGTATTCCTACTTAGTTGAGTTTTGGTCGTTGGTTCCTAATCTTGGACTCTTCATCTTCATCATCTTTCTGAAACTTTCTCCTCAAATCCCTCAGATTTTCGTTACCAACAATACCGTTCATCATCTTGTTCAATGCATATGTTTCACCCATCTTCCTCTTGCACTCCTTGCTTGCTGAATCATGCAAAACAACTGCAAACGACGAAGTTACAACTATGCATCTTAAAGAATTTTACTTTGAAATTTCAGGCAACCACGTCAGTCTTCTCTATCTGAAACCTTGATCAACTACGACCACTATCTTTCCTAATACTGATTTCATTCGGAATTGACTAGAAAGAGACCATCTTGTCTTTCTAATCGAACACTATTTACTATTTAGTATCATTTGCCAAATTTTAGGCTACAGCCATGTCGTATCTTTATGTTAACAGAGATGGAATTACTAACTTGGCTTCGGATAGTCCTTCCCAACAATGCAGTTTGCTTTAGTTTGAACGCTCAATGGTGCTGTCCATGGCTCATATATATACTGCTTTGGCATATCTACATCAGACAATTTATCCACCAATGATAACATAGACGGTACCAAAAACTTACCAAAATGATGGAAACTAACTTCAGTTACCTTTTAGTACCGGGAGAAAATGTCGAATGTACTTCCCATCAGGATCATACTTCTTTCCAAAAGATATAGGAGAGTAGATGCGGTTGTACTGAAAACACCATCACAAAACATTGTGGCACAAGTATAAGGCATCACTAAAGAAACTCCAGAGAGAAAAGAACCTGGTAAAAGAACGATGAACATGATAGCCACATCCAATTCCCATTATTGATTGCCCAGTCTGAATCAATCAGAAGCCTATCAAACACATCACGCCCTTTTTCCCAATGTATGAACTAACACCAGAAGTTATGCATGTCTGAAATTTTCCGAGAAAGATAAGACACAATAATAGTAGAGGCAGGCAGGCAGCATTACCAGATCCCCACGAGTTAGAAAACAGGCTACACAATGACGCGCTAGATGGTGCATCCAACCCCATTTCCGAAGCTATAAATTCCAACAAACCAATGATTCAGGAATGATCCTTAAAAGAAAAATGGCATTCTCTTTGACTCAATTCTAACCTGAACCATGATGGCATCAATCCAAGGGTATCCTGTTTTACCATCCCTCCAAGCTTCCAACAGAGCATGATCCTCATTCCATGGAATCTAGTTTAAGTATGGAACAAAAAGATTGGCCTAAAAGTATGAACATCTAAAGATGAAAAGAACATGACAAGAGAAACGGTACTACAGTTGTTACCTGTTTGCAGATCCTGTTTCCCTTCATTTTGTCAAAATTAGGAGTTCCAAATGCAGTGGTATAAAAAAACTCTCGCCATAACAACTAGCCAAATATAAAAAGACGTCAGACTTCTACAGTGGAGCAGTATAAAAAATAGACTCCAAGCCATTGACTGACCTGTCCAAGGAGAGAAACTGGTGGCGATGTATGCTTTTTCACATCCTTGTATATATTTTGAAGGCACTGATAAAAGTACCTCGAAGAAAGGCATCCAAACTTCTCAAGTGTCAAGAAACAGAAGAAAAATATTAGCACAATGGAGGGTGAAGCTTAAGTGGACAAAATTACATCATGTAACCCACTTTCAAATAAGGTGACAAAACCGTAGTTGCAGGCTTTAAGAAAGCAGATGGATCACCCTTTGGTTTCTCAAAGTTTGCCACCCATGCCTACACTACAAATAAAACCCACAACGAATTCAGCGCTATAATCTATGATGAAAATGATGTCATTCTATGAAGTAAATGTAAGAACATCAATTCTAGGATCTTGAAGGTAAAAACATCACATTCTTGACCATACCTTATCACTGATTGACTTGGCCAATCGTTTCAAAGCTTCCGATTCGCCACCTCTAAATGGAGTCCATTCGGACTGCATAAATATAAACGAACATAAGTATATCAATGTACATTTCTTTAGCACCTTTAAGAAACATATCATCTGTTTTTACTTGTTCATCATCTCTGTAGCCAAGATCCTCAGGGGTTGGTACTTCTGAAACGCCAAGATTTCCAACATCTCCAATTGGAGGAAGTGAAGAATAAGACATCACAAGTTCAGATTTAGCACATGAGGGCTCCCCAGCAATCTTCAGAAATGACTGATAGCTCAAAGGTGCCTTCCCACCGTTCTTCCTTACCAGAAAAACCATACATGTATCCAAAATTATTACAGTTCCATAGAGGAGAATAAAACTTGCCTAGAACTATGCGCATTTACAACTTACATACTTTGTCTAAAATGTCTGAAGGATTGAACAGAGTATGGCTCACTGGAGAGAAAACCTCAACTCCAATTGAAGAAACATAATCCTATATAGATTAAAAAAAGTCACATGAGTTAGCTAAAACCTAGTTTGACAAATGGTAAGCAATATCAAAACTTCTTAGCTTAAAGAGAAGAGATTTACCTTAACTTTAGCATCTAGGGCTTGATAATATGGATCTGTATCATATTCAAAGCATATCCTCTTCACTTTCCACTATCAAGAAGAAAAAATAACCAAATTCACACATGTAAACATTTCTCAATTCTCTATTCCCATAAGTAAACCAATTTAGAGCACATTACCTCTTGCAAGCAACGAGCCATGACTTCACACGGTTCACCCTTAAGAACGAGTAACCTAGAACCGAGTTTCTTCAGACTGGAATCAAGATCATTGAGGCTCTCGAGCAAGAAGCGAATCCGGTTTACCCCAGCGCGCGAGGAACCGGGAGAGAATGCAGATGGGTCGGGGTCCATGTAATGCGGGTCGATCACAAAAACCGGGTAGAGAAATTCGGAACCACTTGAGGCGTGTTGAAGAGCCGGGTTGTCGTGAACCCGGAGGCCTTTTCGGAACCAAATCAGTGAACTGGATACGGTAGCCATGGAGTTGGGACGATAAGAAGAAGGTGAAGAGACGGAGAATCGTCGCATTATGCAGAAGTTATTTTCCCTCGCGAGAGAAGGGATTCGTACGGTTAATATGCGCTCCTACAACTGTGCAGTTGACTAATGTGCACGGAAATTGGCGTAAGATAACGGAAGTGTATAGGTTATTGTCAATGGTTACGTTTATGCCACGTCTAACTCAAAGGGACCTACTGTCATTAATTTACAGGGGTTATTGAATGTTGTGTTTTAATGTAATTCAATGTGTTTTGAAATCCACGTAAATTGTTTTTTTTTTTTTTGTTAATTGGCATTCTATTTAAATAAAAAGGAACATAAAATGTTTGAAGTCCATCTGCTTAGCTTTTACAAAAAGGTCCGTAAAGGCTTAGCTTTGAAAATTTAATTAGAACCTAATTGAACCAAAAAATTACCAAACCAAATGGGAGCCCACAACATTGAAAGTGACAAGAGATGAAGAAGTAAATGCATTCGGAAGAAGAAGATCCACCGATAATTGCAGAGAGTTAATGATGGTTGCAGGTGTCGATTTCTACCCATTTGGGGAAGAACTAGAACTGAACCATAATTGGATCATCGCAGATGCTGTAGTAGGTGAAGTTTGGCGAATAGAAGAGATACGATTTCTTACTATTTTGTCGATGTCGCTGAGTAAATTTGATGCAGGTCTTGAAGTTGATCTGTGGAGTCTGGTGTTCCGTTCGAGCCAGAGAGTGTAGATCGTGGTCTGCCAAGCGAGTAAGAGAAGAGATTTGGCTGATTTATTCCCTGTAAAAGCAATCAGATCAGATAGTAAATGAGACCATTCTCGGGGTGAAGTGAAATAGCATTTCCTAGCTATTTGAGACCAAAGGTCCCATGAGTACGCGCAGGAGAAGAAGATATGGTCTCGGCTTTCGGGTTGCATGTCACAAAGAAGACATGTTGTTGGCGTTTGGAGTCCCCATGAGGAGAGTCTGTCACGCGTGGGACAGCGATCCACATGTGGGCAAAGGGATCAAAACTGGAAATTCATGTTAACCAAAACTCAAGATCAATGCTTATCAGACTACCAAATGACTACATTCGCCAGAAAGTACTCGAGAAGAAAGCATGGTACATAGGGGAATCGATGTTTACTGTTGTACAATGGGGAACGCCTCATTCGGATCTAGACCTGGAATCTATCCCTATGTGGGCTCATCTTCATGGTGTTCCCTTGGAGCTAAGACATCAGAAAGGATTAGAAAAAATAGCAGGGTTAATCGGAGATCCAAAAGAGATGGATGAGTTCACTTTAAATCTTGTTGACCCTGAAATATCTCATGTCAAGGTAGAGGTTAACATTACAAAGCCCCTTCCAGACCTTGTTGAAGTCCTTCGGCAGAATGGTTCTGTCCTTTCAGTCTCTGTTACCTACCCGTGGAAACCCCCACACTGCTCTTTTTGTAAAACCTTTGGTCACTCTCACAAACTTTGCCCTCACTCTAAAACCGTATGGGTTCCAAAAACAGTCACCACCGGACCTTCTGATCATGTCTCATCCCAGCCAGTGGCCTCTCAATCCCAAAACCCGTCAACCACTCACCAATCTACATCGACTACTCCTAAATCTAACTTCACTCTAATCCCTAACCAAACCATAAATCAAACTACAAAACAATTTTCATCCCTTCCTTCTAACCATCATTCACCCACACACCAAATCCAAACCTCTAACCCTCACTCTTCTACCCCCTCAAACTCTCTTCCCCCTTCTAACCCCCTTATATTGTACCATATGACTATTGATACCCCTCCTAACGGAGGACCCCCTTTTTCGTCTTAATGAATTTACATTCATTTTTTTGGAACACTCGAGGTATAAATAACCCGAGTAAGCATCGGTCTTTTACTAGTTGGCTTCTATATAATAAGCCACTTTTTGGAGCTTTGTTAGAAACACATATTAAAGAACCTGTATTGAACCAGTTAATGAATACTCTATGTCCCGGATGGAAGTTTACCTCAAATCACAACTCTGACGAAGATGGAAGGATAATCTTTATATGGAAGGAACCACTCTCTGTTATTGTGCTAAGCCAATCTCGGCAATCTCTAACCTGCAGAATCAGCATTCAAGGTCATCAGGATTTCTATTACACAGCTATTTACGCCTCCAATCTACATGAGGAAAGACTCACACTGTGGGAAGAACTTTTACATACACAAAGGATATTTGCACTTCATTCTGTACCATGGGCCATTGGTGGTGATTTCAATCAGATCTCCCACCCCTCTGAACATTCATCATTTCATGTTAACCATATTACCCGAGATATGAGTTCCTTCAAAGACACCCTTACCCTACTGGAAGTATTTGATCTCATATATCAAGGGCCCCCTTTCACTTGGTTTAACAAAAGAGATGAAGATCCTTTAGGAAAAAAATTGGACAGGCTATTAGTAAACTCACCTTGGATCGATTCTTATCCGGACAGTCTGGCTATCTTCCTAACACCAGAATTCTCAGACCACTCCCCCTGTCTCCTTAATCACACTTCACCTCTACCATCTTCAGGCACCAAACCTTTCAAACTTTTCAATTTCATCACTACCCATCCTCAATTCCTCCTTAATCTCCGTTCTGCCTGGCCTAACGCTGCACCCTCGGGACATGCCATGAATTTAACATCTCTCTACGTCAGATTCAAAGAAATAAAAAGAGTGTTGAAATCTTTAAACAGAGAGAACTACTCAAATATCCAGGAGAGAGTTGCTTATGCTAATAATTTGCTTAAACATGTGCAGGTGCTCTTAGTGAAATCACCCTCAGCCACACTTGCTGCTCAAGAAAATCATCTCCACTCATATTGGTTTTTCCTGCGGAAAATTGAAGAGGAATACTTTAGACAGAGATCTCGCATAAACTGGTCAAAATCTGGAGACCAAAACTCTGCCTACTTTCACAGCATTACAAAGACCAGGAACGCCTACAACGCTATAAGATCGCTGACTCTCCCAGATGGAAGTTTAATTACTGAACCTCAAAGACTGAGCCAAATTGCAGTATCTCACTTCAAATCTGTTTTGTCCCCACCTGCACT
>OVBE01017275.1:0-10514 GCA_900406425.1 Iberis pinnata | reverse complement strand
TATATCCATCTTTTCTAACATTTTCCAAATCGAAACCCTAACAACAATCACAAAAAGAAGTTAGAAATCTCAAAAACAAACCCTAACTAACAGCCAAGGAACATACATCGGACTCAGCCACTTGACGCCAGTATTCCCTCTGGCGGAGGGTCTCCTCGCATACACCATTGCTGACGATCGTTACATATCCTTCCTCCGGTGTCGTCATATGAATAGAACTGATAAGCCTAAGGATCGGTTTATCTGAAGAAAAGGTAGAACTGATAAGCCTAATCAGTGGCTAAATATATATATATGTCAAACTTAGAAGATGATCGTTAAGGAAGAAGGATCTTCTTACAAGTTTTGTGTAGCTCTTGTACGAGCTTGCTTGTGAGGTAATAAAGATATGAAGAGATTAGGTCTTTTATTAATTGTTCTCAAGATGCCTGTAAGGCTACCTTATATAAGAATTTCAAAGAGAAAAAAATTAAAACCTAATTTAAAAGGAAAGAGATAAAGCCAAAACTAAAAAGAAAAAAACCAAACTTATGATGGGTACCAATACCATACTTGAAACAACGTAAATTTGAATTCAAAATACTTTCTTAACTCAATTTTAATTTCTTTTTATATTTAAATTTTTGTTTAAAATACTTAAAAATTTTAAAACAAATATGTTTCTCCATTGGTGGGTTCTTAACACAAAAATCACAAACCAAACTTTATTATTACAAACAAAATCATCACCAAATCTCATGTAATCACTTGGACACCATTCACTCTGCTAATTTGAAAGAACATGTTCATACACACAATTTTGGAAGAAAATATTCATGAATAGTTGAATACTACTTACTAACCTCAACAGATTTGTAAGAACTGTAGATATCTTCCACATATTCAACAACTGCTAAGTCATTTTTAGCATTACCAGAATCAATAGCAACAATCTTTTTTTCTGGTTTCTTCTTTACACCACAAACTGCCTAAAATGCAAAAGAAGATTAAGGTACATACCAAACATCTTCGCATCATCAAGTAAAGTTACATTACTTCTAGTTGTAAGAACATATGTGTAAGAGATTGCTACTTTCTTCTTCTGTAACTTTTTGTTTCTCAATTTTTTTCTTTTGCTTTGGTATAGCAATTCTCTTGATGACAGGTTTATCAAGCTGCATATTGAAACAAGTGATATGTTTTGATGAGGGATAAAGGAACAAACTTTGAATTTATCTTCCACGATTGAGACATTTTGAGATCGAATACGACGGTTGATATTTGCCAAATCATTCTTTGGGTAATCTCATCGAACGACATTACATATATCCAGTGGCGGAGGTAGCTTAATAGTAGTGGGGTCAGCTGACCCCACTTAATTTTTTAAAAAATTTATAACCTAAAAATTATTATAATATATTATATAATATTAGTAATTATGTGCAGATTAATATTTTGACTCCACTAAAAATACTTATGAAGTTATATTTAGATTTAGTTTGTGTTATATTATAGTTGAGTTTTTTTTTTTTTTTTAAACCCTATTATAATAAAGTAATTCATAAATTACCTAATAAATATTTTTTGGTAAAAAAACCCTACCGAAAATTTTCTTTCTTTTGCGTAAAAAAGAAGAATAAAAATTAACACTTTAAGAAATTGAGATCATGATTCTATTATCTTTTAATTTCTTAGGAAATTGAAATTATATGTAACTTGAATAATTGAATTATAGATTAAAATTTAGAAGCTTTTGATTTTTATGGCATATTTTGAAGATTATATGATTTATTTCGGGTAATTTTGTTCATTTCGGGTCTATAATACCTGAAATCGATTAAGAACCAAATATTTTAGGTATTTTCTGGTTTCTCTAATATAGAACCGAACCAAATCAGAACCAATAAGAATAGAACCTGAACCAATAAGAACTAAACCCGATGTGCTAAATCGTGGAATACATACATATCATGCTAAATATATGAGACAAATCCATAGTCGAGTAACTCATACACAGAACTTCAAGCTTCGAGCAAGAATTTGAATCTAAACCTCTACAAGTTTAAGTTATGAAATTTAGATTGTCATAATTTTATCCGATCATCATTTTCAGCATTATTATGTTTCCTTTTTTCTATTTGCAAACATTAACCCTTATCTCTTTTCTAGAAAAGTTATTTTTTAACTTAGACGTGTTTTTTTCCAATTGAATAATAAAACTAAATCAATATCAACTTAATTGTTAACCATCTTTTTATTTATAATTTACTAAGTTATTTTCATATATCAATGTTTTTATATTGGCTAGCGACATATTTTTGTATCTTTCATTCAAGAAAAAAAAAATCAAGTTAAATGGTTTTTCTTATAACTTTTTTTCCATTTCATATTTCTTTTTAACGTTTTTGTGCCTACATTTACTTTCACTTTTTGTGTTCAAAAAGTATGTAATAAAAATATAAAGTTAAATTTGTGTTTAATAATAATTATATGTAATTTGTATATAACAAAACCGATTCAAGCCGTTCCAAAACTTGAATTCAAAATAAATATGAACCGTACCATCCATAGTAGTATGTCTTATTTTGAATATGATTATATATAAATCATAGAATATAAAATTTGTTCTACTCGGAGTATTTGTTTTTTCCTTTCCTCTAGCTTTCATGGGGAGCATTTGTAGTTTTCTTTGTATAATCTTTTTCTAGTTTTGGAGTCAAAACCAGTTTGTTCATGGACATACTAACGATATGTACAGCCTTTTGAATCTTGATATCTTTCAATAATAATACTTATACTGGTGAAACCATGCAAATGACTAGTACAACCGAGCAGCGTCATAGGTAAAAACATTTCTTCTCCAACCAAAAGCCATAAAATACAAATCAGATAGGACAAGAGAGTTAGCTATGGAACATGCCAATCTTGCAGCCGCAACTATTAGGTTTTTACCTGAAACAGACGATGAAGATGTCAAACGATCAAGGCGTGCACTTATTGACTTGACCCAGTACAAAACATTTTCTCTATACACCAAATATCATCATAACATGATATGGTATCAATTTCATTACATTTGTAGGATTTTGTTGTCCTATTCGTTTTACAAGATAATTTGTTGGAGANTTCCATTTTAAAAAAAAAAAAAAAAAAAAAAAAAAAAAAAAAAAGGAAGTGAAACTTTTTGTGAAATCAATTTCAATCTTGTGGATTCGGTTTAGATTTTGTTCCTTAAACCGATTTAAACCATCTTTAAGACCTTCTATGAACCAACCCGGAAGCACTAGTTATCAAGATTGTATTCAATAAAACATTTATAATGGCTAAAATGTTTAAAAAGTATCTGTAATTCATCCAAAATTGCTGAAAATGAGAAGAAAAAAACGATCTAAGTAGTACTATTTATAAAGATTTTTAACAGTGAACCAGAAAGAACCGGTTAAGGATCAGCCTCGTCTTCAAAATCCATGAGAAAGTCAGTTAAATTCTCAGAATCATCGACGGCTTCGTCTAGAGACATTTGACCTTCCTTCTTCGGTTTAGGCTGTTTCAGAGACAAAACACATAGATAGCATCAACATACACATATAAGTGGCTCAAGTTGAATTTGACTTTAACCTTGGAGTTGCGAAGCTCAGGTGTACTCTTCAAGACACTCCAGTTTCTTGAAACTTTCTCATCTTTTTCTACATCTGCTTCATCTTCCTCGTCCTGTCATTAAAGTCCGGAGATGTCTCAGAGCATGATAACATCAAGAAACAATAAAGAAGAAGAGAAACATTAGATAATGCTCACATCGTTTTCACCAATATCAATAGCTTGTGCCATTGCATCATCAATTTCAGGCACCTGTTTTCATTAAAAAAACAAATTACGAGAGAGTGAGAGTTGTGTTAAAGAGAATAAAGATTGCTCATTTTACCTCGAGCTGCTCGGTTTTATCTTTCGCAAGTAGTGCTTCGTGCATCTCCCTCGAGATGACTTTCCCATTCTGATCAAAATCCAAGCAAATTAGACCAAGAAACCAAAGGAAAATCATTTGAGGGCAAAGCAGACTAACCTCCTTTAAATAAGCGAGCATATTCGGTGTCGGCTCATGAAAATCGGGTCCTCTGAAATCTATAACCGCATCAGGATCTTGAATGTAGTTAATTGTCGGGTAAACTGGATCCCCTCCCCATACTGCAAAGAAAACCGAAAAAAGATTAATCGAAAGACTACATAACAATGATGTGTTAAAAGTTTCATACTTTGCTTAATTTGTTCCTCCTTCATCCGCATTGCCAAGGGATCTCTCTTGATCCTAACGTCAGTTCCCATCATTATCCGATATTCTCGATCTGTTTGATGAGAGAACATCTCAATTAGTTGAGTGTTTTCATCTTCACCTGTCTCTTCAAAATGTTTCTGTATAGCTTCCCTTGATGTATCTCTTTTCCATGCTTTTACCCATTCGGAATAAAATGCAATTGGACCTACTTTCGCTAATCTCTCTCGCTCAGCTTGAAGCCTGAGATATACCAAGAAAGTTAGAGAAAGTTTTAACTAAAAATCCGGCTAGATTAAGATACCTCTCTTCCTTGAAAAGATGTCGTCTTGCTCTATAAAGAGAAGTTTCTGTAAGTGTTGGTTCTTCTCCATAGAGCTTAACTTGTCCTGTTTCTGCCATTGCCTTGAGAAAAACCTGTAACAAAACACAAACAGAACATTAAGGAAAATGAAATGGCACATGGTTTGAACTCTAAATAGCGGTAAATGACTAACCGTTTCAACATCAGGACGTCTTCTTTGCCATCTTGACCATTGTTCTTTCTCTGGTTTTCTCCAATTCCACCACGAGTCATCGCTTGTGAGTGTCTTTTCTATTACTTTCTTCTTTGTTGGATCAATAAAAGGATGTGGCCGTCCAAGCTTTTTGTCTAATTCAAAACCACTCTCTTCCTCTTCTTCTTTCTCAATCTCATTGTTATAAACAACAAACCCGTTCGAAGAATCGTTTTCCTCTTCTTCAGAATCCGATACTTCATCGTTGGACACAACAGTGACATTTTCCTCAGTTGCTTTCCGGTTTTTCTTTCTCCGACTTCCAGGATTTTTCCCATATGAAGGGAAACTAGAAGACTCACCAGTTGGTTTAGGAGCTCTAGCAGCTCTAACTCGGCTTGAAGTTCCTTCAGGCCAATAGTCCTCACCTGGAATGCTAGCTCGAGCCCCAGAAGCTGGCTCGAGTTTTCCAGAAGTCGAATCCATATAGCTATAGTAAGGAGGTCTCTCAACATTAACATACTCATATCCTTCTTCATTCTTTCTAGAATCTAAACTTGCATCACTATCTTCATTCTCTTTCTTACATTTTATACAATGTCGCAAAAACCGATCATTAGAAGTAATCTCGACATGTAATGTCTTGATTGGAGATCCATAATTAACCCTTCTCTACATGTAATTACACAGGCTTAGATTACAGTTAGTAAAGATAAGTTACATTTGATTTCTAATGTCTTAAGAACCCAACCTGCAAAATACAATTACGAAGCTTTCCACTCTCGGTGCATACTTTATCTATAGGAAATGAAAAAAATTGGAATCAGGGATTGGATATGGGAAAATTGAAAGTGGATAAAAGAAACTGAGTCGATGAAACCTCGATAGAGCCATGTGGTGGTTGATATAGACGCCATTAAACTCTCTACTTTTTACTGTAATTATAAAATAGTCACATCCTTCGATTCAATTATGCTCAGAATCAGTATGAAACAAGCACAACAAACCCAGATAAGAAAGAAAACGTGATTCAACAAAAGCTCCGATCTTTTTAAGCATTTCTATAATGACTGACACTTAAAATTGGGGAGAAGAAAAACGAACCTTTCCGTTTTACCAGGTGATTCTCTAAGAAAGATATTCAGACGAGCTATCTCATCTCATGGAGGTTGTGAATTTGAAATTGAAGGGGTTTTAGAGTTTTTTTTATCTCTAAAGATTTTAGCTTTTGGTCAGAGTTTTTGGTTTATCCACACTCGTTACAGTCTTACAGACAATATAACCTTTTTCTTTTTCAGTGACAGCTAAAGCAAATTTGATAAGAAAAATATTATGGGCTTTATATTTCTCATTAAGGCCCATTATAAGAAGATCTTTCAACATTAAAAACGAAAACCCTCTTGGGCTTAACAAACACTCACAAGAACGAGATGTTTTCTATGTCCATTTTCATTTAAGGTGTCGTTTGTTTATGTAACTAGATAGATGTAATATTTGGATGTTGTTCATTTTTAAATATATATTTGATATTTTGATATTAAATTTACGTACAATTTTGCTCGTTTATGAATTTATTAAAATACCCAGATAAATTTTGTCAAAAACAACAATTTTTACGCAAAAAATCTAGAAACATGTTTTCCCGTCAAAAAACGAGGAAACATTTTTTCGACAAAAATGTGAAACCGTATTTTAAGCAAAAAACACAAAAACTCACCAAAAACAAGAATCACATTTAATCGAAAAAACCGCATTTCAGAAAATTTTGCAAAAAACCGCGTTTGCATGATTTAAGCGAAAACCCCGAATTTCCATGATTTTGGAAAAAAAATTGCATTTCCGCGATTTTGACGAAAAACCGCGTTTTTGCGTTTTCGACAAAAAAACTATGATTTCGCATTTTCGACGAAAAACCATGTTTCTGCGATTTCATAAAAAAAACTTATTTCGGTGAAAAATCGCGTTTGCACGGCATCAGCGAAAAACCGCGTTTCCGCGATGATAGCGAAATACCGCGTTTAAGATATTTTGGCAAAAAACACATTTCCAAGATTTTAGCAAAAACTGTGTTTCCACGGTTTTACAGAAAAACCACATTTCCACAATTCTGGCAAAAAAAACGCGTTTCTGATATTTCACCGAAAAACTGTGTTTTTTGTGTTTTCGGCAAAAAACTATGATTTCGCATTTTCGACGAAAATCGTGTTTGCGCGATTTTGTCAAAAAAACGTGTTTCCGCAATTTCTAGTGAAAAATCACGATTGCACGGCATTGTCAAAAAATTGCGTTTCAGCGATTACGGCGAAAGACCGCATTTCAAAAATTTTGGAAAAAAATGCATTTCCGAAATTTTAGCGAAAATTGGGTTTGCACGATTTTACCGAGAAACCGTGTTTGCATGGTTTCCGCAAAAAACCGCGATTTTGATGAAAAATTGCGTTTGCACGATTTCAGCAAAAACCCATCTTTTCGCGAAAAACCGCGTTTCCGCGATTTCAGAGAAAAACTGTGTTCCGTGATACTGACAAAAATCGTGTATCTGCGATTTCAGCGAAAAAAGCGTTTCTGCGATTCTGACGAAAAATCGTGTGTGCTTGATTTTGGCCAAAATCCGTGTTTCCACAATTTCTTCCAAAAACCGCGTTTCCGCGATTTCGGAAAAAAAGTGTTTCTAAGATTTTGGCGAAAAGCCGTGTTTTTGCGATTTCGACGAAAAACCGTGTTTGCGTGATTTCGGTGAAAAACCCCTTTTCTGCGATTTTGGTGAAAAACCGTGTTTCTAGTGATTTTGGCGAAAAAAATTTACATTAGTTTGGTTTATGTTTATAGATTTTGTTGTTAATGGCGATAGCTCTGAATGCACGCTACCAGAAGCATTCATTGGTGATTCAGCAGATAAAGTACCATCAGAATTACGCGTTAGGCAACGGAGTATCACTAAAATTACTGAAATGATACATGTCGGTAACTATAGGTTTACTCATAACATTCACTAATACCCAAAACTACATATACTCCTTGTTACTAATTAGTAATGCTTGGCCATTGTAGGTTGCAAGCCTCCTGCACGATGATGTATTGGATGATGCTAGGCGTGGTGTTGGTTCCTTCAACTTTTTAATGGGTAACAAGGTACTCACTTGACACTAGCTTCTACTATCTAAGACATGATTAATTTAATTTCTGGCGATTGTGCTGCCATTAGTTATTAAGATTACTATTGTCTTAATGTGTAGATATCAGTATTAGCAGGAGATTTTTTGCTATCCCGAGCTTGTGTGGCACTTGCTTCTCTAAAGAACATGGAGGTAAAGAAACTTGTTCAAAGAACTCACTACTTTCTTTCCAGATACGGTGGTTGATAAGCAATTTAATCTTCCATTCCGAATAATTGATTGTCATTTTCTTTGAAGCCATACATGATACATCTTCATTGTTTCTTTGTTTTGTAGATTGTATCATTACTAGCTACTGTTGTAGAGCATCTTGTAACTGGTGAAACCATGCAAATGACTAGTACAACCGAGCAGCGTCATAAGTAAAAACATTTCCTCCAACCAAAAGCCATAAAAATACAAATCATACTTTAGAGTATCTTGGGAAGAGCAAAGGAATACAAAGGACAAGAGAGTTAGCTATGGAACATGCAAATCTTGCAGCCGCAACTATTGGGTATCTACTTGATAGAGTAAGATTCTTCTTCCATAGGAGGAGTTTGACTCATTTTCGCTTGTTGCTGATGAGCTATCACTTCTTAGTAATAAGTTGAAAGCGATGGCAGTTGCCTGAGGTAAGTGGCAGGCATTGTGTATCTGAGCAAATCTGCTGCTGGATTTGATGCTCTGAAGAATATATCTATTTATTGTAAGCTTAATTATTCCATTCAGGTTCCGAAGCTTACTTTTGCAGCTGAGTACTTCTTCCGAAAGAGTGTTAATAACAAAGTAGTACTACAATTTCTTAACATATGTGTTCTTGTTATTTGAGAATTTCTCACTGTTTATGTTCTTGGTTTTGTAGAAAAGGAGATGCTTGTCAATACTGGGCAGAGATTTGTTCAAGTGATGAACACAAAAAAGCTTCTCTCGGGTCATATAAAATGAACCATGAATCACTTTTGTCTTTGTGAATTGATTTTCTAATGACATAAGAATCAAACCTGCAAAATACAAGACGAAGCTTTCCACTCTCTGTGCATACTTTATATACAAGAAAGATAGAAAGAAATTCATAATCATGAATTGGATATGGGAAAATTGAAAGTGAATTAAAGTTACAGAGCTGATGAAACCTCTATAGAGCCACGTGGTGGATGATAAAGATTCCATTACACTCTCTGTAATATAAACTTAGTCATATAATTCGATTCAATTAATGGTCAGAATCAGTATGGACAAGCACAACAAAACCCGACATAAGAAAGAGAACTTGTTTGACCAAAAACAAAGAAAAGAAAAGAAAGAGAACCTAGTTCAACAAAAGTTCGGAACTTTAAGAATTTTTACAACGACTAACACTCGAAATCGGGGAGAAGAAAAACAAACCTGACGACTGACACTCGAAATTGGGGGGAAGAAAAACAAACATTTTTCCTATTTACCAGGTGATTGTAAAACTATTTTAAGATTTTTGAACTTGAAGGGGTTTTAGAGTTTTATCAACAATATTTTTATACTATATTTGTGCTTTTTATGCTCGTCATGCAGGAACCCTTAAATTTCCCTCTTCTCACTTTCACTCTTTTCTCACATTCAGTCTCACTCTCTTCTGTCATCTTAGCTATGGGGGAGGAGATAAACAAGAATTCTCTCTTGGAAAATCTCTGTAAACTAACGCAAAGCTTTGATGGTAATTTAATCCAATTACTGAAATTTTCATGTATTGTTAGAGTTTAAATCTATATGCTTAGTTCTTTTATTGTTTCATTGTGGAAATGACAGAATCTCTTAAGCCAAAGCAAATTTTTGGTGTACTTCCTTTAGGGGAAGTTGGTGCACTTCAATTAGCGGAAGTAAATAAAAATTTGATAGAGTTCAAGAAACCTCTACAAAATGTTGAATAGTACAAAGTAGATTTTAAAGAACTTGTTGGCATTTACAAGTACATTTTGTCTATCGTCAATGAAAAGCTTATTTCATCTGTTGAGTCACATTTCATCGTCGTCTACAACAAAATCTGAGTAATATTTTGTTTCACTGTTTTTGGGCTTTTAATTGTTTAATGAATGCTATTATACTAGCGATGAAAAAATATATGGTGATTGTTGAATCAAGACNTCTTTAGAAGGGTCATTACATGGATATTTATACTAAGAATACATGCTTGAAACCCTAATTACATATTTTGACCTAATGGGCTTTGGCAAAAAGGTCCAGCTTGTCAGATCAGCCCAGCCGTTTCAGGCCTTCTAGGTTGTCGCCCACATGGGCCTTCAGTTGAAATGGGCTTTTGGTTGGGTGCTAAACCCGGTATCAACAGTTAGTCCTCCCCAGGTCGGCGATAGCGTAGCAAATCGTCGATTGAGTTTCCAAAATTAAAAGTCTATTTCAGCTGAAGTGCACTTAATGCTTCCGTAGCCTTTTGCGGTTAGTCCCCCCCTAGGTCGGCAAATCTCCAAGTTCGGCGGACGAATTTGAAAAGTGAAGTTCTCTTGGATCAAAGCACATTCAATGTCATGATGTAGACTTATAAGACCTGAAATAAGACTAAAGGAGTTCTGAATTTTTGTTGTCTATGCAACTTTAGCATAGAGACGAGGTAAACTCGGCTTA
>OVBE01017274.1:0-10514 GCA_900406425.1 Iberis pinnata | reverse complement strand
CCAAAGATTAGCACTAGAAAGTGAGTAGTAACATCAAAGAATGTCATTTGATCACCCTAGTCAATTGCCTTTACCCATTTGCTTTTTTGTGCATTTTCCCTTTTGTTTAGCACTCGTTTTAGGTAAATTCACTTGCATTTTGGCATGTATAGGTTGAAGTTTCATATAATTTCATATTCTTAGGTGATTGAAGTGGAGGAAGTAAAACCATGGACAAAGGAGCTTAAAAGATTCAAGACAAGGATGAAAATGGAGCTAAATCAGTTGGCCGTATCGGTTTGCTTAAACCGATCTAAAGATTGAAGAAAACAGAATCTTGGATCTGTTGGGAGGATCGGTTTCCCCAACCGAATCAAGCCAATTCTCGTAGATCCGAAGACTGGATCGGTTTGGTGGATCGGTAAGCCAAACCGATCCCATACCCAGAAAAGTCAACATTTTACTTCTTTTTATGGTTTATACCCAGAAAAGTCAACACTATATAAGGTCTTTAGACCTAAATTTTAGAGAAAAAACACTTATCTAAGGCTTTAATCTCTTTTCCTCTTTAAGAACAACTTTGTAAACATTTGGATCTTGGATTATTTTAGCGTTTGATATTTGCTTTGATCATCTTTCTCTTTTTATTTTATCTTTCTAATCATGAGTCTACACATTTTCATCTTTGAAACTTGTGTTTTATCCATGATTAGTGGGTAGTTGATCTCTAAGTGAATGGGTTAGGTAGATTAGGATGATTAGATGACTGACTATGATGTTTAAGAGTTTATTAGTATAGATGTTCAGGTGTGATTAATACTAGATTTGACTTGATCAACAAAATTTAGATCACAGGTGAATTGTGTCCGACATGTGTTCGACGAAATTCATGAACCAACTATTGTTTGCTAAATGACGCTATCCAAGAGATTTTTTTTAGCAAGTTTAGTGGTTTATGAGGAACTAGATCTTATTGCCTCATATTATGTAATTATGCAAGAAATTGTTTTTAGTTTCAAGATTAAGAGAGGATTAGTGGTGAGAGAGTGGATTAGTCTAATTAAGGGATTTCTAGGCCAAAGATTAGCACTAGAAAGTGAGTATAACATCGAAGAATGTCATTTGATCACCTGAGTCAATTGCCTTTACCCATTTGCTTTTTGTGCATTTTCCCTTTTCTTTAGCACTCATGTTAGGTAAATTCACTTGCATTTAGGCATGTATAGGTTAAAGTTTCATATTATTAGGTGACTGAAGTGGAGGAAGTCAAACTATGGACAAAGGAGCTTAAAAGATTCAAGACAACGATAAAAATGGAGCTGAATCAGTTGGCCGAATCGGTTTGCTTAAACCGATCTTAATATTGAAGAAAACAGAAGCTTGGATCGGTTGGGAGGATTGGTTTCCCCAACCGATGCAAGCCAATTCTCGTAGATCAGAATATTGGATCGGTTTGGTGGATCTGTAAGCCAAACCGATCCCATACCCAGAAAAGTCAACATTTTACTTCTTTTTATGGTTTAAACCAACTTTCAATTGGGTTATCCCAATTATTTTGGTTAACATATTGCTTCGTTTGGAACATTATATAAGGACTTTAGACCTAATTATTAGAGAAAAAACACTTCTCTAAGGCTTTAATCTCTTTTCCTCTTTAAGAAAAACTTTGTAATCATTTGAATCTTGGATTATTTTAGCGTTTGATATTTGCTTTGATAATCTTTTTCTTTTTATTTTATCTTTCTAATCACGAGTCTACACATTTTCATTTTTGAAACTTGTGTCTTATCCATGATTAGTGAGTAGTTGATCTCTAAGTGAATGGGTTAGGTAGATTAGGATGATTAGATGACTGACTATGATGTTTAGGAGTTGATTAGTATAGATGTTCAAACAATAGGTGTGATTAATGCTAGTTTTGACTTCATCAACCAAATTGAGATCATAGGTGAATTGTGTCCGACAGGTGTTCGACGAAATTCATGAACCAACTATTGTTTGCTAAATGACGCTATCCAAGAGATTTTTTTTAGCTAGTTTAGTGGTTTATGAGGAACCAGATTTTATTGCCTCATATTATGTAATTATCCAAGAAATTGTTATTAGTTTCATGATTAAGAGAGGATTAGTGGTGCGAGAGTGTATTAGTCTAATTAAGGGAGTTCTAGACCAAATATTAGCACTAGAAAGTGAGTAGTAACATCAAAGAATGTCATTTGATCACCCGAGTCAATTGCCTTTACCCATTTGCTTTTTTGTGCATTTTCCCTTTTTTTAGCACTCGTTTTAGGTAAATTCACTTGCATTTAGGCATGTATAGGTTGAAGTTTCATATCATTTCATATTCTTAGGTGATTGAAGTGGAGGAAGTAAAACCATGGACAAAGGAGCTTAAAATATTCAAGACAAGGATGAAAATGGAGCTGAATCTGTTGGCCAGATCGGTTTGCTTAAACCGATCTAGAGATTGAAGAAAACAGAAGCTTGGATCGGTTGGGAGGATCGGTTTCCCTAACCAATCTAAGCCAATTCTTGTAGATCAGAAGACTGGATTGGTTTGGTGGATCGGTAAGCCAAACCGATCCCATACCCAGAAAAGTCAACATTTTAGTTCTTTTTATGGTTTAAACCAAGTTTCAATTGAGTTAACCCAATTATTTTGGTTAACATATTGCTTCTTTTGGAACACTATATAAGGTCTTTAGACCTAATTTTTAGAGAAAAAAAAAACACTTCTCTAAGGCTTTAATCTCTTTCCTCTTTAAGAACAACTTTGTAAACATTTGGATCTTGGATTATTTTAGCGTTTGATATTTGCTTTGATCATCTTTCTCTTTTTATTTTATCTTTCTAATCATGAGTCTACACATTTTCATCTTTGAAACTTGTGTTTTATCCATGATTAGTGAGTAGTTGATCTCTAAGTGAATGGGTTAGGTAGATTAGGATGATTAGATGGCTGACTATGATGTTTAGGAGTTTATTAGTATAGATGTTCAAACAACAGGTGTGATTAATGCTAGATTTGACTTGATCAACCAAATTTAGATCATAGGTGAATTGTGTCCGACATGTGTTCGACGAAATTCATGAACCAACTATTGTTTGCTAAATGACGCTATCCAAGATATTTTTTTTAGCAAGTTTAGTGATTTATGAGGAACTAGATTTTATTAAAGTTGAGGAACTAAAACCATGGACAAAGGAGCTTAAAAGATTTAAGACAAGGATGAAAATGGAGCTGAATCAGTTGGCCGGATCGGTTTGCTTAAACCGATATGAAGATTGAAGAAAACATAAGCTTGGATCGGTTGGGAGGATCGGTTTCCCCAACCGATCCAAGGCAATTCTCGTAGATCAGAATATTGGATCGGTTTGGTGGATCGGTAAGCCAAACCGATCCCATACACAGAAAAGTCAACATTTTACTTCTTTTATGGTTTAACCCAACTTTCAATTGGGTTAACCCACTCCTTTTTTTGGAACACTATATAAGGTCTTTAGATCTTTGCTTTGATCATCTTTCTCATTTTATTTTTTGTTTCTAATCATGATTCTACACATTTTTATCCTTGAAACTTGTGTTTTATCCATGATCAGTGAGTAATTCATCTCCAAGTGAATGGGTTAGGTAGATTAGTGTGATTCGATGATTGACTATGATGTTTAGGAGTTGATTAGTATAGATCTTCAAACAATAGATATGCTTAATGCTAGATTTGACTTGATCAACCAAATTTAGATCATAGGTGAATTGTGTCCAACACGTGTTTGACGAAATTCCTGAACCAACTATTGTTTGCTAAATGACGCTATTCAAGAGATTTTTTAGCTAGTTTAGTGGTTTATGATGAACTAGATCTTAGTTCTTCTTATTTTGTAATTATCTAAGAGATTTTTTTAGTTGCATGATTAAGAGAGGGATTAGTGGTGCGAGAGTGGATTAGGCTAATTAAGTGAGTTCTAGGCCAAAAATTATCACTAAAAAGTGATTAGTAACATCATAGAATGTCATTTGATCACCTGAGTCAATTGCATTTACCCATTTGCTTAGTATTTTATCTTGATTTCTAGTTTAATTTTCAGTTGACTTTTGCTTAATACTGTTGACTTTTCCTTAATTTAAATTTTGCGTTCTCTTTTGTTTAATGCATGATTTAGGATGTTAGTTTTGAATCACCAATTTATTTTGGCTTACACTTGACTAGATTCTCATAGGTTTTAATGTGTTGATACCCTAGAATCAGATTGATAACCTATTGTGCTACAATGACTGTGATAGTACATAGGAATCAAAGTAGGTTTTAATCACGATAAAATCATTCTATTAGTTAGTTGCATGAATTTTAACATTTTGAGACAAATGCTAGATACAATGCGCATGATGAGTCATTCGAAACACATTAGCTATGGCAGTGATCAGACTTACATTTTTGTCACTCATAAACACCAACTCTGATGAATCTCGCACAACAGTTTTGAAAATTTCAACAAAAAAAACCAACTCCAACTGTTCTTATTCTAACCATCTATCACACTAAAGGCTAAAGGATAGTGGTGCCGATTAGGATCTTGGGCCGTTGCAAAAACGAGTACACCACCATATCCATTTTTCAGAAAAGTAGCATCCACAATTACAACTTTCCTCATCACTTTAAAATCTTCTATGCTATCTCCCAGAGCGATGAACAAGTACTTGAATATGTTTGATTTATCCAATTTCACATTTGTTATTGCCCCATCATTGATCTTCTCTAACATGTAAAAATAAGAATACAACATCCGATAACTTTCTTCGGGAGTCTCATGCAAAACGCTGATAGCTTCATTTTTACCTCTCAAAGTAGTGATGTATACATAGACACCAAGTTTTTTCCACAAAAGATCCATGATACTTCTAGGAGGAGGAGTTTCTATTTGGCCTAGATAATCATCACACAATAGAGTTGTAGCTAGTTGTGGCATGCCTTTTCTCTTTGAGTTACAATTACTCTGGCTTCCATGAGAGCATGTATGCATCTTGTTGTACGTTTTAATTAAGAACATTTCAGAGTTTTTAATCTTCGCAGTGCTTAGTCCCCATTTACATCCTATCTTAAGATATTTTAGCACTAATCACTCCTTATCTGATTTGAACAGCTTAAACCAAAAACTTTTCTTACATGCGCCTATATCCACCACTTCCTGCATTGCCTCTCTACTAACAAAATCTTGTTGTATTTTCAAACCCAGACCGTATTCCCATTCCTCCATAAAATAAATTGGTTCCACAACAGGTGGAACATCTACATGTCTATCACACATTTATGTGTCTTGCTTATCATTATCCATATTGTCATCAACATTTTCATCCTCATTGCCATCAAGATTTTCATCCACATTTACTTCTTCAACAACTTCTTTTAAACGGAACTTCATAAATGGACTTTTGCGAGTTTTACGATTTTAATTTCATAATTCTAGCAGAATTTCATAATGATATCAATGGAAAGACGATTTTCCTGAAACGATACGGGCATGTGCATGATTCATCTCGTGAGTTAGTGAGATGAATTTGTACGATTCATCCCACCAACTGGTGAGATGAATTTTCTCTGATTCATCTCGCAAGTTGGCGAGATGAATTTTATACAATTCATTTCGCCAACTGGCGAGATGAATTTTCTCCGATTCATCTCACCAGTTGGCAAGATGAAATTTACACGATTCATCTCGCCAACTGGTGAGATGAATTTGTACGATTCATCTTGCCAACTGGCGAGATGAATTTTCTCCGATGGCGAGATGAATTTTATACGATTTAACTCGCCAACTGGCAAGATGAACTTTCTCCAATTCATCTTGCCAACTGGCGATATGAATTTTTTCGATTCATCTCGCTAGTTAGCAAGATGAATTCGTATGATTCATCTTGTCGACTGGAGAGATGAATGTGTATTTGAAAGTGTTCCAATTATTCGCACGCAAACATGTATCTTGCTATCCGTAAACGATATTCAGGATTAGAGCGTTCGTCCGAAGGTTGCGTATCTGTCGAGGTTTCTCGAAAATTCATTCTAAGTATGTTAGTCCAACACCGGACGTAAGCGAACCATCTTGCCTCGTTAAAACTTTAGTGATAGGAAAACCCGTTGGGAAAAAACCTTCTCGACGAAGGACGAAAGAGTACAGATACGACCTCTTAGCGATTCTATGATTGTTGTCTGATTCTTCAGAAACATATTCTTTATGCTCTGTCGAAAGTATCGCGGCTTGTTAGTTTGACCGGGATGATTTGACTAGTGCAGTTTGATGTTCGGATCGTGTCATTAATATTTTCGTGACACTTTTTAGACATTGATTTCATCGTGACCGTTTTTGACCCCAACACGGATCAAGTTCATAATCACCTTAGGCAAGAGTAGATCAAGTGGTAATGGTGTGGTTACTGAGTTCTCTCTCAGAAGATATTCTAAGTTTGGCCGTAGGACCTAAGACCTCACAACAGGTATGGACAAACTTAGCAAAACACTTTAATCGTGTCTCTTCATGTAGATTGTTTGAGCTTCAAAGATCTCTTCAAACTGTCTCAAAGGGTTCAAGGCCCATTGATGAATACCTAAGAGATGTTAAGAATATATGTGATCAGCTATCTTTTATTAAAAGTCCTATAACTGAAAAAATGAAAATATTTTCTACCATTCATGGTATAAGAAAGGACTATGAACCTATTATTACTTCTATCGAAGGCTCAATAGATGCATATCCAATACCAACCTTTGAAGATGTGATGTATAGGCTGAAGGAATATGATGATAGACTACAAAAATACTTTGATGTTCCTGCTATAAACCTTCATCTAGCATTTACCACAAGCAGATCTTCAAGCAATGGTTACTATAATAGAGGAAGGGAAAAATATCAGTCAAGAAATGGCAGAGGACATGGATCTTTTTTTCCACCAGAGGTCGAGGATTTCACCAACAGATTTCCTCTAGTTCTTCATCGATCTCCTCAAATTATGGAAGGCATGTGTGTCAAATATGTGGAAGAAAAGGCCATCCTGCTCTTAAATGCTGGCACATATTTGATAACAGCTACCAAGAGCAAGATATGTCTTCAGCACTGGTAGCAATGTGCATTACAGAAGTAACTAAGACTAATGGGAGTGACTAGTTTCCAGACACAAATGCTACAGCTCATGTAACCAGTTCACCAGATCATTTGCAACACTCCTAGGAATACCAAGGCTCAAACAATGTTGAAGTAGGTGATGAAATTCTGTACCTATAACACACATTGGATCTACATCTCTCCCATCAACTTCAAGTAACTTAACTCTTCATGACGTTTTTGTTTTCCTTAACATTGCTAAATCTTTTTTGTCAGTTTCAAAGTTAACAACATATTACCCATGTGCCTTCACTGTTGATTATGATGGTGTTGTTGTTATGGACAAAGCCATAGAAAAGGTTCTGACACTAGGAAGAAGACATAGTGATCTCTATCTGGTGGAGGATCATAAGACTCAGATGTTCTACTTAAACAGACAAGTTAATACAATTTATGAGATTTAGCATTCAAGATTGAAACATCCTAACTCTCAGGTTCTCCAGTTGTTATCTCAAAGGAAGGTTATCAACATAAATAAAAGCACCAATGTTATATGTTCATCTTGTCATATTGGAAAAATCTCAAGAATTCCTTTTTCTGCATCTTTATTTTATGCTTCCGAACCTTTAGAAAGGATCCATTGTGACTTATGGGGTCCTTCTCCAATATTGTCAGTAAAAGGTTTTAAATACTATGTAATTTTGGTTGAAAATTATTCAAGGTATTGCTAGTTTTATCCTTTGAAGCATAAATCATATTCTTAAACTACATTCATCATGTTTCAGAGTTTAGTTGAAAATCAATTTAAAAGGTGGAGGTGAGTTTACTAGTAACTCATTTCAACACCACTTGCAACAGTCAGGAATTCAACAATTAATTTCCTGCCCTCATATGCCTTGGGAAAATGGCTTAGCAGAAAGAAAACATCGCCATGTGACTGAACTAGGTCTGACTATACTGTTTCACAGCAAAGTGCCTCACAAAAATTGGGTGGAGGCCTTTTACACAGAAAATTTCTTGATAAATCTTCTGCCAACTACTGCATTAAAGGATAATATCAGTCCTCGTGAAAATTTATTTGGTATTAGTTCTAACTACACATCATTAAGGACTTTCGGATGCCTATTTTTCCAACTCTCAGGGATTACCCTACACATAAATTTGATCCTAAATCCCTACAGTGTGTTTTTCTAGGCTACAATGCTAAGTACAAAAGTTATAGGTGTCTATACCCACCTACTAGAAGAGTTTATATATATATATATATAGACATGTTTTTTGATGAGTCTAGTTTTCCTTTCAGTGATATCTATCTGCACCTTCAACCTACAAGTCACACAGCTCTGTCACAATCTTGGTTACAGGGGTTTACTAAAACTTCCAACCATCCTATTGTTTCTCCATCTGTGGTTCTATTTCCACGTACTTCAACAACAAATCACTCACAACAACCAGAAAAATATACAAACATTGTATCCGTATCTTCAAGTTCTTCTCCAGTCCTTCTAATTCAGCATCTTTGTCATCCTCATCAAGTCCAGACTTCACTGAACAAGACTTTCCTCCACTGCCATTATCTTCTACACATTTGTCTTCTACCACTAATGGAAATGAGAGTCCTGAGTGTACGGCAGGAACATATCATGTTCCTATAGGCAATAGCTCTCTTCTTCCACCAAGTGAGACAGATATAGTCACAGTCTACTGCCAATATACATCCTATGACAACAAACTTAAAAGAGGGAATCACTAAACCAAATATTAAGTATGTGTTACTAACACATAAAACCTCTTATCCAGAACCTAGAACAGTCATTGAGGCTCTAAAACACTCAGGCTGGAAAGCAGCAATGATGGAAGAATACAAGAACTGCTTAGACACCAATACATGGAGTCTAGTACCATATGCAACTAGTATGAATATATTATGTTGCAAATGGGTGTTTAGAACCAAACTTAAGGCAGATGATTCTTTGGATACATTAAAAGCTCATTTTGTTGCAAAAGGTTTCAATCAAGAGGAAGGAATAGATTATTTGGAGACATATAGTCCAGTTTTCAGAACTGCAACAATCATATTGGTTTTACATTTGGCTACAATCAAACAATTGTCTATTAAACAAAAGGAGTTTAAAAATGCATATTTTCATGGAGATCTCACTAAGAGTGTATACATGACTCAACCCGCTGGTTTTGTGGACAAAACCAGACCTTATTATGTGTGAAAACTACAAAAATATCTATATGGCCTAAAACAGTCACCTAGAACGTGTTCGATAAATTTAGCTATTACCTGATTGAGTTTGGTTTTGTGTGCGAACCTGAAGCCTCCATGTCATCATCATAGAAGGATCAAATATCATCATTTTACTATTATATGTTGATGATATGATAATTACAGGAAACGAGTCAACAATGATGAATAACTTCATAAAAGATTTGAACAAACAATTCATAATGAAAGACATGGGAAATTTGCACTATTTCTTAGGAATTCAATCACAGTCATATCGAGAGGTGTTGTCCCTAAATCAGCAGAAGTATGCTGAAGATTTATTAATAGCAGCATCTATGGACACTTGCACACCTATGTGATCACCAATGCCAACTCAACCAGATAGAGTTCTTGATCAATCTACACCATTACCTAATTCTACATACTTTAGAAGTTTAGCTAGTAAACTTCAATATATGACACTTACTAGACCAGATTTATAGTATGCAGTTAACTATGTTTGTCAAAAAATGCATGCACCAACTGTCTCTAATTATACAGTCATCAAAAGGATCATATGTTATGTTAAAGGAACAACACATATGGGTATATTCTTTCACAAGGATACCGACAATATATTAAGGGAATACAATGATAGTAACTGGGCAGGTTGCAAGATAACCAGAAGACTACAGGTGGTTATTGTACATCCTTAGGTGCAAATCTCATTTTATGGTCATCTAATAAGCACGACACAGTTACGGGTGGGCATTCGGGTACATGTTCGGGTTCGGGCCGGGTTTTCGTATTTTTTGGATTTGAGGTTTAGAATCCGTTCGGGTATTTTATAGTTTCGGATCGAGTTCAGGTATTTTAGCTTCGGGTACGGGACGGGTTTGGATATCCAAACTTTTTTGTTAAAAAAAAAAAAATCATACCAAACCAAGATAAAGTTTTTATAATTTGAATCGAATTAAAATTTCAATTAGTATTAAACCGGTTTAATAATTAGTTTAAATACAATTCTTTCTTTTTCATTCAAAATTATTTATTCATTAAAATTTAAATTATTATACAAGATACACTTTTTTATACCATTTCAACGTAATTATAAGATTTAGTGTATAAATAAATATACAAGATTTCAAAAAGCTCATTTTTTTAATAAATTAGAAAACTTAACACATAAAACAAATTTTCATGAATATATATATATATATATATATAT
>OVBE01017273.1:0-10514 GCA_900406425.1 Iberis pinnata | reverse complement strand
TAGTGTAGGGAAAACCAAACCATACCATTATCTCACATCACATCACCCCAAAAAAATCCACTCTATCAATAATGTATCTCTCACTCCTGAAAAAATCCAACCGTTCATCTCTTACTTTAGTTCACAGCTTCAACCTCAAAGCATTACTACCACCTCAGAAGGACTTTTAGCTTCTTCTTCACCACAAATCAATAATGTTTCTGGTACTTTCTTCCCTCTTTATAAATATATTCTTCTTCTAATCCTTTCATTTTAGCCATTGGAAATGTTATGGTTTTAACCAATTCTTGGATCATTAATTCAGGGGAAACTCATCATGTTTCTCATGATTCCTCTCTTTTTACCAACCTCACTCCCTTATCCAATACCTTTGTCACTTTATCCTCTGGTATATCTGAAAGCATTGTTGGTATAGGGTCTATTCAGCTTGGTAACATAATCATTTTGAAAAATGTTTTATACATCCCTGTTTTCAAATTTCATTTGCTAAGTGTTAGTTGTTTGACAAAAGATTTAAATGCCTTTATTGTTTTTACTCCCAAATCATGTTTCTTTCAAGATCATATTCAAGATTTGATGATTGAGAAGGGTAATGAATACTCAGGCCTTTATCTTTTGGATTCAGAACACTTGCTTTCTACACAACCATTTCCAGATTCAAAATTGATTTGCTCTTTCAAAGCAGATGCTGGTCTATGGCATAATAGACTAGGTCATCCTTCTTTTCAAGAAGTTGATACACTTTCAAAACTTCTTGATTTTAAATTTTTAGATTCATCATCTATACCTCATTGTAAATTGTGTCATCTTTCAAAATAAAAACATTTACCTTTTCCTCATTTGAATAAAATCAGTGGCCACTTGTTTGATCTTCTTCACATTGATACATGGGGTCCTTTTTTTGTCCCTACTCTTGAAGGTTTGAAGTACTTTAACAATTGTGGATGATCACAGTAGGGCAGTTTGGGTCTATTTGATGAAACAAAAGTTTGATGTGTTACACATTTTTCCTGATTTCTTAAAAATGGTAGAAAAACAGTTTTCAACTTGTGTTAAAGCTGTTAGATCCGACAATGCTCTAGAACTTTCCTTTATAAATCTTTACAAAGACAAGGGTATTATCTCATATCATTCTTTCCCTAAAACACCAGAACAAAACTCCATAGTTGAAAGAAAACACCAACATATACTCAAAGTTGCCCGAGCCTTAATGTTTCAGCCCAATATTCCCTTACCTTATTGGAGAGACTGCATTCTTACAGCAGTCTTCTTAATCAATAGATTACCTTCATATCTCTTAAATAACATTTCACCATATCAACTTTTAACTTCTAAACCACCATCTTATCAGCTTTTGAAATCCTTTGGTTGCCTATGTTATCAAAGTACATCTTCATAATCAAGAACTAAGTTTGATCCTAGATCAAAAGCTCGTATCTTTCCTGGATATCCAACATGATATAAAGGATATAAAATTTTGGATCTTGAAACCAATAATATTTCCATTTCTAGGCATGTTGTCTTTCATGAATCCATATTTCCTTTTGTTGATTCTACACTTACAGATTCAACAAAAGATTTTTTTCACATACTCACCAAACTCTCATCCCATTTCTAATGATTCAACTTCTGTTGATTCATTATCTGGTATATCAGTTCCTGATGATTAATCACTTCCTTCTCACAGACCTCGCAAAAGACCAGCTCATCTAGATGACTACATTTGTCAATCTATATCTTCCCTTTATCCAATCTCAGCTTTTCTTTCATATGATAAAATCTCTGTTTCTCATAAAACATTCATTAATTCTCTTTTTCTTCATTATGAACCTCGAAATTTCACTGAGGCAAAAAAGTCCAAATAGTGGTGTAATGTTGTGGAAGAGGAGTTTGTGTCTTTAGAAAACTTGGAGACATGGGAGGTTGTTCTTTACCTGTTGGGAAAAAGACTATAGGTTGCAAATGGGTTTTTAAATTGAAATCAAATGCATATGGTTCAATTGAAATGTATAAAGCCAGGTTAGTAGCAAAGGGTTACACTCAACAAGATAATGTTGATTTTGTAGATACCTTTTCCCCTGTGGCTAAGCTAGCTACTGCCAAAATGTTACTTGCCTTAGCTCCTAAGAAGAACTGGTTTCTGCGCCAACTGGACAATTCTAATGCATTCCTAAATGGTGAATTGACAGAGGAGATTTACATGTCCTTACCACCAGGATATGCTACCAAAAAGGGGGACTCATTACCTCCTAATGCTGCTTTATGTCTCAAGAAGTCCTTATATGGCCTAAAGTAGGCATCTCGGTAATGGTTCCTTAAGTTTTCAATAACTTTGGTATCTCTTGGCTTTGCCATGATTAATGGGGATCATACTTTGTTCTTCTCTGATACTGCTGCAAGTTTAATCATCCTACTGGTGTATGTTGATGATATATTAATAGTCAGCAGCAATCAACAAGTT
This sequence comes from Iberis pinnata, assembly GCA_900406425.1. Classification (NCBI taxonomy): domain Eukaryota; kingdom Viridiplantae; phylum Streptophyta; class Magnoliopsida; order Brassicales; family Brassicaceae; genus Iberis; species Iberis pinnata. Next base: position 8,053 of record OVBE01017273.1, on the reverse strand, counting down.
ATAGATGTCTTTGTCAGCAAACTCAATCATCATTTCAAGCTCAGAGATTTAGGCAAGCCAAAGTACTTCCTTAGCCTGGAGTTTGCAAGATCTTCATCTGGTATCACTGTTTATCAGCACAAGTACATCTTGGAAATATTATCTGATGCATGCTTGTTGGGTTGCAAGCCTTCCTCTATTCCCATGGATCCAAGTAACAAACTTTGTGCAACTACAAGGGAACTTTTAGCTGATCCAGAGCCCTATAGAAGGTTGGTAGGAAAATTGATGTACCTGACCATCACTAGGCCAAATATTTCTTTTTCTGTCAACAAATTATGTCAGTATACTTCTGCACCAACTCAAGCTCATTTACAGGCTGCACATAAGGTTTTACATTACCTCAAAGGAACAATTAGTCAAGGGCTCTTTTATTCCTCTGATCCAGACTTGTAGGTCAAAGGTTTTTGTGATTCTTATGGGCTCAATGTATGGATACAAGAAGATCAATTACTGATTTTTGTTTATTCATTGGTGATTCTCTCATTTCCTGGAAAACAAAGAAACAACAAGTTGTATCTTTGTCTTCTGCAAAGGCAAAATACAGGTCCTTGTCTGATGCATCTAAGGAACTCATCTGGTTGTCTCGTATGTTGACAGATATTGGTGCTTCTTCTTCATCAATTCATGTCTTATATTGTGATAGCACAGCGGCTCTGCATATAGCTAAAAATTAAGTCTTCCACGAAAAGACCAAGCACATTGAAGCTCAATGTCATTCAGTTCGGAGAAGTTGGTGGCTGGATTGCTTACAACTCTGCATGTTTCATCCAAAAATCAGCTTGCAGATTGCTTGACTAAGCCTCTCTATCCTACTCTCTTCAACAAACTCATTTTCAAGATGGGTTTCATCAATATCTTAACACCATCTTGAGGGGACTAATAGTGTAGTTACATGTTAGTTAAGTTTGTTAGTTTGTTATGGAAGTTAAACAGTGACAGTTAAATGAGTAGTTAAGACTAATATATATATAAACACTTGTTTACTATCTTAATTAAATGAGAATGAATATTATTCAACACTAATACCTCCTAAATAAGTCATGAGAAAAGAAAAAAGAAATAAAAAATAAAATAATAATAATAATAATAATAATAATAATAATAATAATTATTATTATTATTATTATTATTATTATTATTTTTGTAACTTTTCTCATAATGAGTGATACCATCGAATAGTTTACTCACCAAATTTTTTAATAGACCTAATGTGTGGTATCTGCTGGTAAAAAAAAAATAATTTTGCAATTTCGCAGTTGAGGAATTAATCTCTAGTATGAACCAATATGTCGACCTTTCTTCAAAAGTGATTACACGATCCCTAAATTAATATCGTAAATATTTGAGAGTGAAATTTATGTTTTTGGACAATGATGGTCACTTGGTTAGTGATCCATGTTTGTTTAGTCAACGTCTTATTGTTTTTTTTCTTTCAAATCCATACTTTCCATACTTTATCAATCAAATTATTCATATACAAAGTTATATTTCATTTAATCAATTTGTCAAACAAGTAAAGTGCATACACACACGTCTAGTGTGACATGCTCTTTCTCTTGATTATTTGGATCAAATTTCGAATAGCAAAAATTACTTTCAAAATCATTCATTGCAAAACGTACAACAAATACTTATTCTTGCATATTTCTGTTGAAAAATATTTATATGCACAATTCATGCATATTGTATTGGTCTAGGTTTGGATCGGTCCATACTCCATACCGATCTACTCAATTGTGAAAATTGGTTGACCGGTTTTGTTTTAATGATTTGTTTAGTAGACCTGTAAACAACTATAGAAATGTTGTTTGTGAAAAATTTGTTAATATTTTATTACGATGAATTCCTTGAAATATTAAGAAGTCGACTATTTCATACACGAACTATAATCATAAATTTAATTTATATTGTAATTTGTTATTAGTACGAATTCATACATAAACTAGTACAAGTTGTCAATTATTACACGAACTAACAATTTTGTGTTAATTTCAACAAAATTGTTAACAATGTTTAAATTAACGTTAACCGGCATCCACATAGATTCGTGAAGTTATTAAGTGAAAAAACAACGTTTTTTTTTAAAATACATTTATAAATTTAACAAACGACGTTATTTTGTTAAGTTGATAAGTGTATGAAATTACATAAATTGATTACTATTGGATGATCTTAATTATGCAATTGATGTGTGCACTCATGAACATTTCATACATGAGAGAACAGTTCAATAATATAACAATTGAATTGATTGTAATTTAAAAATAATTTCAGCAAAATTATGTATATGTCATATGATTTGACTTATATGTTACAATTGATTTATATAATAATGAATCTTCGGTGACGGTTAGTCGGTGATATCATTCGTGTAATTCACTCTTTTATAACATAGAAGTGAAGTGAGTTGAGATATAAAAAATTTGTTTGATAAAATTTGTTTTAAGTTATTAATATATGATGTTCAGATGTATAGCCCTCGAAAATTCAATAATGGATATAGCTCGTACATAATATAAATTAAATTTATGTCTCACTTTGTGAAGATGACCCGAACAAATTAAGTTTGAAGTCATATAGGTCATTTGATTTGTTATGTTATATGTGTATTTGTTTTTTTAAGAGAGATTCTAAAAAATATCACAAAATTAGGTATGTTCCAAAAATACCATACATTCTCAAATTAATATAAAAACGTCACAAAATATATATTTTTTAAAATACTACAAATTTGTAAGAAAACTTTAAAATTTCAAATTTAAAGTCTAAACCCCCAAAACCAAATTGTACCTCCTTCAAAACTAAACTTTAAACACTATTTAGTGAATTTAAACCGAAAATTTAAATTATAACTTAATTTTAAATTTATTGTATTTTTGGAACAAAAAAATTATAATTATTGTTTTTTGAGTAATTGAAGGTGTGATATTTTTTAAATATGAACTTTTTGTGGTATTTCACGGAATTTTTCATTTTAAAATTTTTTGTTGGTCAAATTTTTAATTGATATGTGATATTACAAAAAAAATATTTTTTTTACTTTTTTAATCTAAATTAGAGACATAAGCACATTAAATTTGATTGGAGAAATAGCCAACATAATTCATATAATTTTTTCAAAATATAAATTAAAGACATCATTCTAGCAAGACTTGAACGGAGATCATTTCATGATCTATTGATCTTCTTTCCCGTTGGTTCAACTTGGTTTATTACGTTTTTTAATTTTTTTTCTTGGGGTTCTTGTGAATGTACTAAGGTCTTTTTGACCTTCTAAAACATATTATTTTTGAATATATTTAATTACTTTATAAAAAAAAGAGGTATGATATTTATGAACCATGATGGTTCTAAACTAATTTTTCAACGCACAATGGTTTAATTAAGCCATACTATACTTATTATATAGTTGTATAGAAGAATGTCAAGTTACGTTTATTATTGGACCAACTTAAATAAAATAGTAAGTGCATACACTATTGAGTGAAAAAAAGTGTCAACTATAAACCGGCCCACAAACTCGAAAGTTTGGTCGGTTTCCATAATTTAAATTTTACGTAACTCACGTTAATTAATTATATGATTTATTATAATAATCACAGCTCAACAAGTCAAATGGAACAACAGCAACTACACTAAAAATACATTCATACATCATATTTTTTATTTGTGTATCCATATCATATTACCACTAATGTATTACAATATTAAAGACAGAAGTGGAATGGGACCTAAATACATTACCCAATATACAATGCATAAAGACATAATTTTATTGAAATGTTTCCAAAAATTGTACATCTACATTTCTTAATATGTCTACTTTCTGCAAAATTTAACAGCAAAAAGGTATTAAAGAGATAAGGTGAGAAAATATGAACAGTTTTCAATAGTTAATTTATCAAATGTGGTGATTAACACCCTAACCTAGCTATGCTCTTGTGACGTAAAATTTACAAAACATTTTGAGTTTTAATTGCACTTAAAGATAATTGAGTTGTATGTGAGCCATTACTTCGTTTATTGGACATTGACTTGAATTTTTTTAATATGATAATAAAACGAATGGGTATGCACGGAGAGATTAGAGTGTAAATCTAACTACTCACATATAAATGTAAATTTTTTCCTGAGGTTCAGGCTATTGTGTGACACGGAATTCGAAGTTGACAAAAATGGGTTTGCTCAGTCAGGCTAGATTCAGATAACTGATATTAACTTTTAAAAATTGATTATTGCACACGTAAATTTATATGTGTTTGACTTGGTAATCCACTTACAAGGTTTAGGTCCAACTTCTATATTTAGTTTTCTTAATTTTTTTAAATAAAGAAAAATGCGAGTACTATGATCTGAATCCAAAGAATTAGAAGTTGCAGAGAAAAGTGATCGATCGGACATGTGATATGCCCGATCGAGCATATGTTCCTGGAAAAATACGAAATTTGAGATCGATCGAGCAAAAGCCAATTGATCGAGCAAAAATGAGAAGTGCCCGATCGGGCAAACACTTGCTCGATCGGGCAGATGTCCCGAAGAGAATATGAAGTTTTTCTTATTGCAAATCAAATCCTCAAGCCTATCAAGTTTTTCATATTTTATTATTTTACTTTTTTAGCCTATAAATACAATTATTTTAGGCCTTTAAACCCTAAGCTTTATTTTATTTCTCAGAGAATTACTGAGGGAGAAGAGATTCTGAAACTCTGTATTTGAGAAAAGATTTTTGAACCCCTTTATTATCAATATCTAATTTAAATATGTGTTCTTCTTTGATATTGTATTGTTTTTGCATGCCAATGTCTGAGTAGTTCCATAGTTAGGTTTTAGGGTTTTCCAGGAAAATCAGNGGGTAATAATTGTTAGGTTCTTAGTCTAGACTTATTATTAATGCATGAATTAGAGTAGCTAACTAGTTCATTGATATTAGACTGATAAACACAAAGGGATTTGGTTTAGAAGTTGGATCTAGTCTAGATGAATAAGTGATTTTGCTTGCGGGAGTATTGCCTTAATTTCTTATGAACAATTGAATCTGATCTGTAATGCATGTTCTGTTATTTAACAGACGCGGGAGTTTGTCTCTGATAATTTGATCATAGGGTTTAATACTCTGGGAGGAGATTAAACCATCTCTGTCTTTCATGTTGAGAACTATTTTCAAAGAAAATCCTTGCATGATAAATTGACTTTCAATCCTGATTTCCTGTGGTTTCCCTGATGCCTGACGCTTTTATTTTATAAGTTTTAAACCATTTTAATTTACTGTTTTGATAACCATTAATATTATTATTCTTGCTTTAGCCAGATTTGAATTGAAATTGAATCGTGTACTATTATGGTCTCTGTGGATTCGATACCCTTTGCTATGCTACATTGAACTGTTCTGTGCAGTATTGTTTTAGGATTTAAATTCTAGACCTATCAGTTGCCTTGTCCAGATTACGATTTCGTAAATGTGATGGTGGTTTGGGATTTTGTAATCTACGCCATTTTAATAGAGCTCTCCTTGCTAATATGTTTGGAGAATTATGCAAGTCTGACTTCCATCATCTATCGTGTTTTGAAGGCCCGATACTTCATGTCGAGAGTTTTCTTATCAGAAAATTTTGGGTCTGACTACTCCTATGGATGGTCGTCTATGAAATTCGGGTGTGAACTTCTCCATTTTGGTATGTTACGGACTATTGGTAACGGCTTATCAATTTCTTTGGGGAACTACAATTGGATCCCATATTTTCCATCTCATCCTCCACGATTGCTTTCACCTACGTATAATGATCTACATGTGGCTGCTTTAATATCTACTCTTGATAAAACGGGATGGGAATGCTTTACGAGCCTTTGTGGCGCTAGAAGATCATTCTCATATTCGTAAACTCTACTTGCCAGGAAACAATCAAGAGGATTCTCTGTTATGGAATTATACCTCCAATGGTTTATTCAATGTGTCAGGTTATTGGGTGTCTTTCACTCAACTTTTGGACATTAATTCACCACCACCTCCTTTGCATAATTATCCAGATATTGCTAAGGAAATTTTGCGTTTACCTATAGTTCCTAGGTTGCAACACTTTCTTTGGAAGTTGGGTTCAAAAGCTATTGGTACCGCGACTAATTTAAGGCGACGAAGAATTCAGGTGGATCGATTTTGTGTTAGATGTTGTAATGTAGGTGAGGATGCCGAACACATGTTATTTCAGTGCCCATATGCCATTCAGGTTTGGCGAATTGGAGGATATCAATCTCAGGATTTCTTATCGGGGTCATTTGTTTTTGAAGATAAACTTAGAGCTATCATTCAATTTACTAAGGAGCGACATTTGGATTTACAGTCTCGCCTACTTCCCATTTGGATTCTTTGGAAGGCTTGAAATGAATTTCTATTCAACCACAAATCATCTCCCCGTTTGACTCCTTTCAACGTGCGTACTCTGATACACAGAGTTGAGTTGGTTATCATAGTGTCACATCTTCACTGATGGAGTTACAAACTAGAGATCATAGGGATGGGTTTACTTCCACTGTTGGAGACCCCCACCTCGAGGCTCTGTTAAATGTAATTATGATTGTTCACATCATGTAGGCGATTAGAATTCAGGAATGAGTTGGATAATCTGTGACCATCAAGGTACGACTATATTGTGGTTCAGATCAATTCCAAGGGAGACATTCAGTTGAAGAAGCTGAAAGTACTAGTATGCTATGGGCATTACAATGTACTTGGGAACTTGGATATCACTCCACTATATTTGAAGGAGATAATCTCACTTTATATCGTGCTATTAAATGAGAGCAACTAAACGTTAAGCTTCGCTATTTGCTTTCTACAATACACCAATGGTGCCTAATGTTCTCTGATATTAGTTTTACATGTCAAAATAGTAAGGTTAATAATTGTGCTTACTATTTAGCTCGTTTTACGCTAACTCAGTCCAGGGCATGGAGTTTGTATGAAGGTTGTCCTGTGTTTATAAATTCCTATGTTGCTAACGATATATTTCAGTTATAATAAAGTTAATGTTGCCAAAAAACAAGAATAATTCGAAAGAAAAGATATTGATCACCAGGACGGCTTAGAGGAAGAAGAAGATCTATCGTGACGTCGGCGGCCTGGGATTAGCCTCGTGACGACGTATACAAAAGACAGAAAATGGTGAGTTGCAGGCTTAAGTTTGAAAGGTCTTGTCAGAAAGATAGTTTTCTCCGATGGAGTAGGGAGTCTTGATCTCTCGGTCATCTTCTAAGGATAGCGCTTCAGGCGGATTGGCACTAAACCAAATATGAAAGTGGCACTATCTGTTTCCTCTGATATCATATTCGAGCACTTCTACAGTTGACTTCCAACGAGATCTTTCATATATGACTCATTCTTCCTCCTTCAAAGTCTTCATCATGTGGCTGTCCATCATCTCCGGATCTTGGTCGTTTCATAGGTTTCCTCTGGCAACCGGAGCCAACTCGTGAAGGAGGTCTAGTATTTTAAAGTTTTTCTTAGTCGATCTAGGGTTTTCAGTTTTAGGGTTAAATTCAGATTAATGGTCCAATTATTTTTTTTATTTTTCCCTGGTTATATTAATCTGGTTTGTGGGTCTTTGATTAGAGGTAGGTTTGATTTTCGGATATGAGTCTGGTTTGTTGTAGGTTGTTGATACCAGGTTTGGCACCTCTCTTAAAGCCCATTTCGACACAAGGCCCAGTTAGGCGCCGACGTGGAGAAGAAGATGGACCCAGGAAGAAAGAAGCTAAATGGGCCGACCTGACGAGCTGGGCTATCCAGCTCGCGGCCCATTAGATCAAAACTATGTAATTAGGGTTTTAAGCATGTATTTTCACTATAANGTAATTATTCCTAAACGAGATATGAAATTCTTCAGAGCTTTTACCCACATAATCTAAGACCTAAACCTATTTTTAAGTCTTGATTCAACAGTTAGCGCCGACTGTGGGGAATATCTCTAGAAGACATTCGAAATCTTACTTCAGCAAGACGAAACACCATAGCAATGAC
>OVBE01017272.1:0-10515 GCA_900406425.1 Iberis pinnata | reverse complement strand
CCAATTGCAGTCATATTTCAAGCTGCGTGATCTTGGGGTCTTAAAGTATTTTTTGGGCCTTGAGATTGCACGTTCAGCTTCTGGTATTCACATCTGTCAGCGCAAATATGCAATTGACCTCTTACAAGAAATTGGTCTTCTTGGCTGCAAGCCTTCTCGTAGTGTGAAGTTTTCCAAGGACAGTGGTGGTGATTTGGTTGATGCAGAATCATATAGGCGTCTCAATTGTCGTCTGATGTATCTTCAAATCACTAGACCAGACATTACCTATGCCGTTAACAAGCTTAGTCAGTTTTCTTCAGCTCCTAGGCAGGCACATCAACAGGCTGTTTTTAAGATTCTACACTATATCAAAGGAACTGTTGGTCAGGGTCTGTTTTATTCCTCTACTTCAGAGTTACAGATTAAGGCTTATGCAGATGCAGATTGGGCATCTTGCTTGGATACAAGGCGTTCTACTTCAGGTTTTTGCATTTTTCTTGGTTCTTCTCTGATCTGTTGGAAATCTAAAAAACAGCAGGTTGTTTCCAAGTCCTCTGCAGAATCTGAATATCGCAGTCTCTCCCTTGCATCAGATGAGTTGGTTTGGCTAACTAATTTCTTCACAGAACTTCAGGTGCCTCTTTCTTTGCCTACTCTCCTGTTTTGTGATAATACTGCTGCGATTCATATTGCCAAGAATCCTGTCTTTCATGAACGGACGAAACATATAGAGCTCGATTGCCATAGTGTTAGAGAAAGGCTGGTTGCTGGTTTGTTTAAACTGCTTCATGTTCGGACTAATTTGCAACTGGCTGATCCATTTACTAAGCCTCTATATCCAGCTCCTTTTCATGAATTGATAGGCAAGATGGGTCTTCTCAATATCTTTGTCCCATCTTGAAGGGGACTATTATAGTATATAGTGTCTTTTATACTATGAATTAGTGTTTGTAAACTGGTGGTATTATAAACCAGTATTAGCTACTGTTTTGGCTATAGTTTTAGTTTTCTATCAAGTGTATATAAGGCACATTTTGTACATTTTCATTTGATTAAGGAGAATGAGATTAATTACTCTTAATTACTCATAGATATATAAGCTAGCTTGATTTGGAGAAGAATGTTCAGCTTGAGATGGAAGAAGATATCTCTTTTCTTTGTGACCAAGATGTCCATACCTAGCACACTTAGAAGAAATCCATGAGTATTCGACATCAACCAAAATAAAATATTCTTTTCTATTAGCTAAAACTATCTTTTGCGGAAAAACTTTATCTAATTCAACTTCAACCATTATTTTGCTCGATTATCATAATAATAATTAAAAAAAGATAGCTCGATAATATGTAATTAATATAGTAGAATTGCTTAATCCATATACTTGGAATCACGGTTTTACAAGGAACCATGATATAAAACAATTAACTAGAAATACATGAAATGAGTAGACACAAAATGGGCCAGCATGATTTGAAGTAATACAAGAATCTCTTGGCGAACAAATGTAAGCTTATTGGGCTCTCACAGTGGCATCCTCAAGTTAATAAAAACCCATTTACACAAAACAATTCAGGAGATATAAGATCTGAGAATTAAACCAAAAGCCTAGAGGTAATGTCAGATTTGAGATTTGATCATCTGTTTGATCAAATAGAATAGACTCAGAAAATGCCCTCGAGACTATATTTTTTTAATAAATGTATCTTGTAGAATGCTAATGATAGTATGTGATACATTAATGTATTACTCACTTCTTTTTATTTGTATACAAGTTATGTACACCAATATCAATTTTCAAACAAGAGCATGGTTGTAATCATGGTAATGGAATGTCTTGTAAATGAAATGTGATAGCCACTTCGAAGCCGCAAAACTTAAAACAGCCCCCACAACCACCACGATCCTTGCCACATTAGACATCGTGACTTGCTTCGTCACCACCATAACTCCGATCAAAGCAACGGATGCAATTTGCAAGATCACCTCTAGCGCTTTGAGATACTTGTGAGCTTTCTTGCAGCTGCTGCAGTTTTCGACATGCGACCAGTACCTGAAACACAACCTTTATTTAGTGAACGAAGACATAGATTTCAATAAAATTCACAAAGAAGATATAGTAACCTGTCGAATAGCTCTTCTCGAGGAGGCGTAGGAGGAAGAAGAGATGAATCAAACTTTCCTCTCCAGTCAACTTGAGCCGCACTATACTTGTTAAACCATCTTCGGAATGTAACCACAAGAGCGTCTGACTTAGTTGGGATAAAGCAAGCTTTTTGCCAGTTTTCAGGGCCCTTCTCTAGTATCTTCCGCTCCTGCACACATATCGTTACACAATACAAATCAATCCAGTGTATGATCAACTGATCACTCTTTACTTCACAACAGTGTGTGGAAAGTGTAGACTTGGAATTACCTCGACATGAAGCAAGTGCAAATCTGAGTCAAGAATCTTGTTTTGACCAATGTGGAACACCCATCTAGGAACAATCTTATCAATTATTACACCGAAATTTCTAGGGAACGTCCATATCAGCCTACTGCGACCTGGGCTGACCGGAATGCATATAAATATCAAAGACAATCTGCGCTTTGACAAAGCAGCCTGGATGCAAAAACATATGTTACCGAAAATAAAAAGATGTGAATCTAAATAAGAAAATCCAGATACATGTGAATGTGCCTTGAAATCTAAAACCTTTTCAGATTCAGCTGGTGTGACAGATTCCCTATCCTCCTCTAGTAGAGGGTCTGTGGAAGCGCGATACACACATGGTGCAATAAAATTAGCATAACCCCATTCTTGTTTTGCAAAGAACCCTTTGTTGTTTAGTCTTTTTACAGTAATCTCGAGTGGTTTTCCACCTTCTCTGTCAATCTTCTCTGTAAGAAAGTCTGAGGGTTGGTACATGAACCTAAAACATATCATTAGAAATCTATTTGAAATGTATTTTATTACTTGCCTTTTGGTTTAGAAATTCGCATTAGTCCATAATGTGCATAAGGAACATGAGCTGGGTCCATAAGGTTTTCCACCAAAACATCATACCTGAAATATTTCAGAGTTACACACATCTAGCTCTAACCTTTCAATGTGAACAAGAGACAGAAAATGAACAAGAAGTATGCATTTTTTTAGGGACTTTAGAATAAAAGAGAGAACCCGTAAGGAATATCTCGATTTGCCAATAGTTTTGTAAATGATGGATCTTCTAACTCTGGAATGTAAGGAGGCTTCTTAGTATCAAGAACATTTTTGTATTTTGGATCACTGTTTGGCCAAAACCAAATGATCTCATGCTGCACTGTACTTGGATAAACAGCTACACAAGCTTGCTTGAAAGTATGAACCTACATATACATTATTACTAAAACAATCAATGATCCAACCAAAAAGCACACCATTTTAATCAAAATGAGGAAATCATACCGGAGGTCCATCAAGAGGTGCTTGGGGTATGAGCTTGCAATCGCCGGATCCATTGAAGCACCATCCATGGTAGACACATTGCAACCTTCCCCATTGATCAATCCTTCCATCGGACAAGGGAGCAAGACGATGAGGACACGTGTCTTCCATGACTCTCCATTGGTTCTCGTTCCTGTCCCACCAAACTACTATATCAATCCCCATAACTTTCTTCCCGTGTGGAACTTTCTTGTCCAGATCGCAAATTGGCATCACTGGGTACCAGTTAGCATACCAATCGAACTTTTCCGATCCGGATTCGTATTGCGTTTCAATTTCAGGCGGCGAACTCGTTGTGTTAGCGATTGATGATGATGATACTGCGGTTGTCAACCGATTGAATTTGGAGATACGTGAGTATGGAGAAATTGGTGTTGGTTTGGAGAAGGAACATCTGAATCGAGGTTTAAATTTGAGGATTCGGGGAGATGGAACAGTGCATGCTGCAAGAGCTGCTTCCATGGTGGAAAATTCGCGTGTGTGGTGGTGGTGACGGTGAAGGAGCTTCAACTTCTTTTGTTCTCGTACTAAGAAATTCAACGGTTCAGATTAATTGCTGACGACGATCGTCTCTTTTCTAATACTATTAACGTGAATAAACCGGTGCAGTGGGTTGGTTCATATGAAAAGTATACAAAGTGTGGTTTAATGAAAACTGAACCGGTTAATTAGAGGATAAAAAGTGTGGTTAACCGGTTGAGTGTACAAAACGACGTCGCTTGCTAAGAGTACACGTAAAGCAGCATGTCGATAAGTAAAGCGAGGGCACAAGAGTCATTTCGTAAGATCCCCACCATCACCACCGCAGTTTCTTCATCTCCCACGTCTGAAATTGATGAATCGGGAGGAAATTAATAAAATGAAGCTCAAAAATTCCCTCTAAATCGAAATCTAAGATCAAGCGTTGTTCCTGTACAGTAATTTCGGAGAGATCTAGTTGTGAGATTTCGTGAAGAGAAGTGAGATCTTTTCTTTCTTAACCAAAACTGTAGAGAGAATTTGCCAGCTCATTTTGGTAGGAATTAGGGTGGGGATTTTCTTGTAGAGAGGAATCATGGCGGAGGTTGTTCTGCACATATACGATGTTACTAACAGTGGATCTGAAAAGACTAACAACACCATTCTTCAGATCAATAGGTTCTTCAAAGATGGGATCGGTCTAGGCGGCATATTCCACAGCGCCATTCAGGTAACTACACTGGCTTCGATCCTCGTCTCTACTTTATCGATTTACATGTTTCGCTGATTTTTTTGGATTTACTCGGTTACTTCTGATCTTATCTGTGACGCTCTGTAAGATCTAGATATTATAAGTTCCCTCTTTTCTCAACTCAGGGTTTCTTAGTATTGTGGAAATTTTTCATGTGGTAAATTTGTGAGTGGCTCTCTGAAGACTTGTCATAATCAATGACGGTTTGCGTTTACTTTGTTGATCTTTTTCCATGGGCAAAAATAGTTGCAAAGACCACTTTTACATTTGAGTCATGACTATTTGGTGAGCTTAGAAATCAAACTTCCTAAGAAAGGCACAGTTTTAATTGTACAATCCAGTGCTGAATCAAAGAAACTACTAACTCTCAGAAATCATGGTTTTGTTATATTTTTGGTTGATTTTAGTCGACTATTAATTACATAGAGAAGAGTAATTGACAAGCATTTTTCTTATGAATTTGTGCAGGTATATGGAAACGATGAGTGGTCTTATGGGTATTGTGAACAAGGAACTGGTGTATTCAGCTGTCCTAGTAGCAAGAATCCAATGTACACATACCGTGAGAAAATTGTTCTTGGGAGGACAGATTGCACAATCTTCATGGTAAATCAGATATTCCGTGAGCTCAGTAGGAAATGGCCAGGACACACATATGATCTCTTGTCCAAAAATTGCAATCACTTCTGTGATGTACTCTGTGACAGGCTTGGTGTGCCAAAGCTCCCAGGTAAAGCCATTATTTTGAAATCCTTATTGAGAACCTTTGTATCTATGTGTGTTGGTTGTAATGGCTTATGTATCTTTTCCGGTTTTGTCTTTTAACAGGTTGGGTGAATCGCTTTGCCCATGCTGGCGACACAGCCTTGGAAGTTGCAGGAAACACAGCAATGAGGGTGGGTTCTCTCTCGTTTTGCTTATTTGCAACATAGTGGGTATTTTGAATAATATAATTTGGGATTTTGCAGATAAAGCAAGCCAAAACTGAACTTGTATCAGCTAGTAAAGTGGCTTATCGCTTTCTTTCGAATGTGACCTCCAACGTAAGCAATGGTACCAATGGTGTTCAACAACAGCCTGGAACCTCCCTCAACAATTCAGAAAATGGGAACTTGAGATCGCAAGGTAGTTGGCTCAAAGGGATACTTAACACTTCCAAACCTTCCACAAGTACAGAGATAGAAAACAAAGATGAAGATGCAAATCATGCAATCACCAATCAGCCAAAAAAACAAAACCGTGACTCTGAGGTTCTACTGTTTCAGTAGCAACCGTAATGCATTCAGTGAGCTGTATATCTACTACTGGTCCAAATATATTACTCATCTGTATTCATACTTTGTACCACCATTGGAACCCATCTCCCTTTGTTTTTTCTTTCAGCAGAATGTGTGATTTTGTTAAGAAGATATTTTTCAACACGTTACTAGCAAGTACCAAAGTATTTATATATGCATCGCATGCTCAAACCACGAAATTAAAGTCCAACATCAAAAGAAAAACAGAGCAAGAGCATTGTCACACTGAAGCAAAAGAAAGGGTTTCTGAACATAACAAATGCTTATTTTAGCAACCAGATAAGGAGTCATGGCGTTGGTCATCCCCGGAACATTCGGTTGAACACAAAGGCGTTTCGGTCAGAGTTCTCAGATATTTGTAGGGATGAGACAGCCTGAGCAGCAATCAAATCATCTGATATTCCCATGTTGTTATCCCAAGCATCCATAGTGAATGGCGACCAGTTACTGTCTTCTAGTCCATAGCTAGCATAACCTTGACGAGGAACATAGTTTGGCACACACCCAATCTTTTGAACTGCATAGCTAGCACAACTTTGGCGATGAACATAGTTGGTTCTTTCACCTCTAAACATATCCATTTTGAAACCCTTTTCTTCACCAAGCATGAGCTGAGATGAATCATCAGAATCTTCGCCCAGTAGGACGTGCAGAGCAACAGCTTCTGCAGTTGCAGCACCTTCTTCATCTAGCCTTTGCTGTTCTTCCAATTTCTTCTGCTTCTTCTTCTCAAGCTCCGCCCGGATGGCTGCAGAGTTAGCAAGGGCTTTCTCAAGACGTCTCTTTTTCTTCTCAGCTTGTTTAATACGATCAGTTTCATCTTTACCATGTTTCTTCTTCACTTTCCGCTCGACTGGCTGAACTTGCTTACACACAACGTGATTCATGATTGCTTGATGTAATTCTATAATTCTAACTAAATAGCTGCAGTAAACTCAGATGTCGTAGAGGATCTCAAGAACTACACCCACTCAGGTACATATGAATACCTCATGGTGCGGACAATACAATCCCAAAAAGAAATAACTGGAGACAGCTGAAGAGAGACGTTGTAAGAATCTGCAGATTTACCGTTTGGAATCATTCGACCTACTTTCCCATACCCCTTAGACTCGACCATTTTCTGCATTGACAATCACTTGATTAGTTTAAGTTGCATATCGGAAGAACACAGTAGGCCATAACATCAATCTTAAGGCAAACCAATAGTACTCAAGCTTATATAAGCAAAACCAAAACAGCCAACAACAGCCGAAGATGCCTCACACAAATTAAAACCTAGTGATCTCGATGATTATTGGAACCCTAATTGCCAAGAGTAGGACTAAATTACAAGAAATCGTGCACAGAGAAAAGGGCATCCACATAAAGAGTCAATTACACGGCAAACTGCACGACGTTTCTAAATCCTCAGCGAATTATAGAGAAGAGTCAATGAGACTAATAGATCGAATTCCACCAACAGAAACCAGATCTGCCTCAGAAACTCACGCCACACTAAAATTTAACCTCACTTTTAAGAAGAACACAGCTGAGTATAATTGGATTTAATCGATTAATTAGGGTTAAAGCCATAAATAAGCAATAATTCAACTTTTCTCGATATGATTTTAGAAAACCACGGAAATTAAAGATGAAGTAATAAAAAAGGAGATGAAAATCTTCAGTCGAACCTCTATAAAATGGGCATAGAAGCAGTTGCCTCAGTTTCTTCCCCTAATTAGTCGGATAATAGAGAGGGAAACTAGAACGCGCCAAAGTGAAGTTGCTGTTTCGATGCTGAAGAGAGAGAAGTCGAGAGAGCGAAAGAGAGAAGATGATGATAAACAGATCGATCTTATTAAAAGAGACCAAGACGAAGAGTATGAGAGAGAGAAGAAAACGTATCCCATTTCTATTTGCTCCACTTAAAATACGCCACGTGTTGTACAATCTCTGACTTTTTTGTAAGCGTAAGTTTTCAATTGGGACTTTGAGACTTGGCCGGTGAGACTACGTCAAGTGGGACCCACATACCAACAGCCGTTAGATTAATGTGAGATACCAACAGCCGTTAGATTCAAGGATATAGTGGGCCTATCAGATAAGAGGGAGGCGTTAAGAAGAAAAATTCAAAGTTGTTAATCGTAAGTGTCAACATATATTCATACAAAGAGATTGTGATAAAATTGATTGCACTTTAGATAATAATGATATAAAAAAAGAAGAGAAAATTAGTAAAAGGATAACATATGTTCTATCATCAAAAGAGAAACAACAACGAGTGAAGACAAAAGGATAACATATGTTCACACCTTAAGTAAGGACTTTTAAAATATAGAAAAATTTTAGCGACCGAAATTGGCACCATACTGAAGACAAAAGGGTTTATTCATATCAGCGTTTTCAGATATCTGTAGCGAGGAGACAGCCCGAGCAGCAATCAAATCCACGGATATTCCCATGTTATTATCCCAAACATCTCTAATGAATGGCTTATTAGATGACACTGACCAGTTAGTAGTATCTCCTAGTCCAAAACGGTTTGTCACACACCCAATCATCCCTTGAACCGCACAATTTTGGCGAGGAACATAGTTGGTTCTTTCAGCTGTAAACAGATCCATCTTGAAACCTCCAAGAGCAAATCGAGAAGAATCATCAGAATCTTCTCCTAGTAGGACGTGCAGAGCAACAGCTTCTGCAATTGCAGCTCCTTCTTCATCTAACCTTTGTTGTTCTTCTAATTTCTTCTGCTTCTTCTTCTCAAGTTCTGCCCGAATGGCTGCAGAAGTAGCAAGGGCTTTCTCAAGACGTCTCTTTTTCTTCTCAGCTTGTTTAATACGATCAAATTCTTCTTTCTTCTTCACTTTCCTAGCAACCGGCTGAACTTGCTTGCACATTGCATGATCCATGATTCTTGGATATAAATTCTAACTAATTTAACTGAACTAAACTCGAGGACGACGATAATCTCAAGAACTACACCCACTCTGGTATATAAGAGTACCTCATCGTGCGGACAATACAATCCCAAAAAGAAACAACTGGTGACAACTGAAGGCAGACGTTATAAGAATCTGCAGATTTATCATTTGGTCCTCCTTTTACACAACCCTTAGACTCGCCCATTTTCTACATTGACAATTGCTTAATCATTTAGTTTAAAGCTGCAAAGAATATACATACAAGTCTATGCATAACATCAAATCTTATAATTTCGATGAATAATGAAACACTAATTGCCAAGAGTAGGTCCAAATTTAAAGAACTCGTATGATCATCTACGCGTACGGAAAAAAATGCACACAACGAATCAATTCTAACTCAAAATTCACGACCACTGAGAAAACAAATCAAGAAGAAGCAATGATTCGAGATCTATGGGAAATGAAACTACAAGCAAACCGACCAAGAAAAACCAGATCTGTCTCAGAAACTCATGTTGGATCGAAATTCAATTGTATAGTTTGAGTATCTACCCATAAAGAAACCTCAATTCATAAGAACAAAAAGTTAAATTAAAAAAAGTCAATTCGACTGAGAAATGTACGGAAATCGAAGGTAACCGGAGAAACAAGATCCAAACCTTTTGAGTAATGGCATAGAAGCAGCAACCTCAGAGGTCTCCCTTAAGATTATCGGATGATTCAGAGAGAGAACTCGGGATCCAGAAAGAAAGTAGAGAGGGAGAGAGAGAGAAACAAGAAACAAGAAACGTAGACCGTCTTATAATCATCCAATAAACATATGCCACGTGCGAATGATGAAAGAAGCAAATTCTAATAATTGAACTAATGCCAGCCGTCAGATTCGATGTGTGTATCGTTCCAACGGCTGAAATGCATGCACTTGTTGTTATGGATTCGCGACTATGAACCGCCCAAGCTTTTTAAAAGCAGTAAGAACTTGATTATTTTAAGTTTTTTTATTATGTTGAATTCGTAACAGGTTCATATCCTCTCCTCAAAAGTTTTTGAAAGATCAAGATCTATAGCCTAATTTATCAAATCATTTTTATAATTATTTATCGATCGATTTATACTTGTGCTCATCTTTCTTGTAGTTTGTTAATATCTGTTGAACAACCAAATCAAAATCTGATTACATTATGAATCACATTCACAAAAAGTTTAGCCATATGGAAATATAATAAAAGAAGCTCATATGAGAATAAATTAATATACCGTGTGATCATCATTAATTTGTACAAAGATATATAAACCGATGTAGAGAGATATTATAATTGAGATAGAATTTCACCCGCGTTACACGTTATTTGTTATTTATATGTACTATTATGTGGCAAATGAACAAGTGGTCCAATAGTAGTCCTCTCTGTATCTATTGCATCCACCAGGGTTCGAACCATGCCGCACTCAGTTGGGAGATAACTACTTAGACACTAGGCTATGACGACAAAAAAAAAATGTACTATTATGTGATGAATATTTTTATAAAGTAGTATGTTTTAGTTTAATTTCATGTAATAATTTATCTTATATATATTATATATGACGTAAATTTCGGTTAGTAAAAACAATTCGTTATAAAAATAAATAAATATATATATATATATA
>OVBE01017271.1:0-10516 GCA_900406425.1 Iberis pinnata | reverse complement strand
CAGACATAAGAAAGGGGGAGCAGGTTGCAATGGAAGAAGAGAATAGCAGCGAAGACCCTGGGTGAAGTGATGACTACTGAGCTTCAGGATTACTATGCTCAGTTCTTGAGCTCGGTGGTATATGAGAGAACTTCCCAAATGGAGGTAGAAGAGAGTTTTGATCTACTCGACCTTGAAGCGCTTCTTTCACGAAGCTTCAAGGGAACCCGATTCCCTCATAAAGCGAAAATGGGAACCCTGGGAATAGCAAAAGATGTATGCCATCTCTTCAAGGCTACAAGTCTTGAGAAGCTTATGAAGAGTTACTGTGACGGGTACCAGGAAGAAACCTGCCACTTCCTTACCACCATCCGACTATATTGTGATGATGTCGAGATGCAGGGATACATAATGTTCTCGGTGCGAGGCCAGAACTATGAGCTTTGCATGGTGGAGTTGAATCACCTCTATGGGTTCTCGTCTGAGGCGAACATTGATGAGCTCTCAATTTTGTAAAGGAAGATCTTTCTGCGTTATGGAGAACAATATGAATTGGAACCTATAGCCCACGGAAGTCTAAGTGCACGGGAATAAGGAGCCCGGTCTTGCGGTACTTCCATAAGAATATTGCAAATACCATATTTGCAAGGGAAATAACAGGGCATGTTACTGATGGGGAAATAAGGATGATGGATTTAGCCTTGAAGCCCACACTACAATATACATCTGACGGTCGTTAGATGGAAGGAGATAGAGCTAACTCTAGCCTATCTCGGGTCTTAATAAACCAACTGATATGGTTGGGGGGGATCGTGACACCAATCTTGAGGGCCTCCAACGTTCCTCTAGAAGGTAAAGATCACCCAATAAGGTGGATTTATCTATCTTATTTGAGGAATTGTCACTTCTTTGAGGGATCAACTAGTGAGTAGAAGTATAAGTACATCCACCCACGCTTGGGAGTTGCACTCTTATCACTCCCCAACGAGAAAGTCACCACAATCAGAAGAGGGGACAATATTGACTTCCAACCAAGTGCTAAAGTTTTGGTATCCATCTAGAACAAGGAAGAAGAAGAAGTAACTGAAATAGCAAATGTTGAAAGGATGGAAGCGTGCATACATCACATTTATAGTTGATTTTAGTAAGTTAATGATTTTTAGGACTTTTGCATTAGAATTTGCATATGCACGCATTTTGGAGATTTTTTAGGACTTTCAGGAGTTTTCGGGAACGATTTGTGAGATTTCATAAAAGCAGCACTTAACATGGAATGGACTAGATCTATCCTAGCACCTACCTGGATCAATCCTAGCACCTACCTGGATCGATCCCAGCACAAGCATGGATCGATCTCAAGCACTCATGCATCAAGTCCAGATCGATCCCAACACAAAGCTTCTGGATTGATCTGCACTCTATCTAGATCGATCCTGCACTCTCTTCAGATTGATCTCATATCGATCCCATCTCAGCATGGATTGATCTCTNCTCTCTCTCTCTCTCTCTCTCTCTCTCTCTCTCTCTCTCTCTCTCTTTCTCTCTTTCTCTCTCTCTCTCTCAAGGAAATTTGTGAAGTCTTAGACGAAGCTAAGGAAGTGCATGGAATTGAAGCAAGACTAAGAAGGAAGCAAGGTAGGATCGATCTCGCACTCAAACTGGATCGATCCCACACTTGTCTGGATCGATCTCAGGCACTCAACTTCTGGATCGATCCCACTCTCAAACACGTCTCATGATGGATCGATCTAATTCAAGCGCCCCTAGCTTAGATCAATCACGCACTTACCAACTCGAAGTCAAACACGCTCCAACCCGACCAACTCATATCTGGATAGCACATGAACCAAGGACCAAGATCCAAGACAATGATTAGCTTTTTGTCTTTAGTGCAAATTAGGGCTTTTCTCTGAACACTAGAAAAGCCCTAATTCACCTCCATTTGCAACAAGCTTTGTTTTCTTTCCTTTTTAGGTTTTAGTCTTAGGTTTTTGTTTTCCTTTGTTGTTCTTCATGTTCTTGGTGTAAAAACCAGATTTTTTTCAAGTTTTAATATAATCTTCTATTTTTCCTTTGCTTTCTTACTTAGCTTTAGCTTGTTGGTGCATCTCTATTTTCGTTTTAAGCTTTTAATCTCCTGTTTTAAGTTTGTTCTTCATCTCTGTTTTACTGTTTTATTGCTGTTCTTCATTTATGGGTTTGTGTTTTTGCTGTTCTTCATCTGTTATTCCTAGATCTGCATGTTTAGCTTTAAGGTTATGCTTTCAATTTTCTCTTCTTTTACTCCCATGAGTAGTGAGTAGTCCACTAAGTTCCTCAGGATGGGTTAGATTAGGGTTGATGTTCTGGGTTTACCTTAGTACCTAAGTTCTTTGTTCTTTAGATCCCTTATGTTTCACCTGCTCGTAATGCTGATTGTATTTATACCCGGAAGGGACTGAGCACCTGCCGTTAGGCCCTTCAACACCGGAAGGTGAGTCATTGAAGATGTCCGGACCTAGGTGATTTCAGAGATTCGTTTTCCCCTTCTAAGGCATTATATGTTTGGGAAGCTTATTGACTATATTAGTTGTTGTTCATGCCTGCTAGGTAGTCACTGTCTATGACGGCAGTTGAGTCTGTGTCTGCTTTGCTTGAGATTGATTGCCAAGGAATTGGAATTGGTTGCTTATGTTGCAACTGTCTAGGGGTTAGGTCATTGTATGAGGTATGTTAGGTACTTAGGTAGCTCATAATGGATCCTTAGTCAATTACCCTTTGTCCTCAGGAACTGCCTTCACATTGCTTGCATCTCTCACCCTCTTTGTTTTTTCTCTGTTTTTTACATTTGAGTCTTTTATGCTTCTTTTTATGTTTATGCATTTATGTTCATTGCACTTAGGACCTTTTAGAAAAACACCGCTTTTAATACTTAGCTTGACTTTAAAGCATCCATCTCATTCTAGATTGTTTAGTACATTCCCATTATGGATTGACAACCCATCTATACTTCAACGATGGGTAATTGATACCCAGTAGGACTTCAAAAAATCTACAATCAATTTGGCGCTGTTGCCATTTGGATTTATTACTACATTCTGGATTTTGGATCTTTTCCGATCAAGCTTCTTTTAAATTTTTACTTACTAGTCTACCTTTGTTTGCTTTGTTTTCAGGTGCCTGCTTAGCAGTGTATGAACCTGAGAAGCAAAGGACCAACTGACTTGCTTCCACTCGTTGACGACATCAGAGCTCTTGAACGAGAACACTTTCGGGCAAGATGTGAACACGAACGTGCGGAACACTTAAGAATTTGAACTTACAAATGGCAGACAATATTGACAGAGACAACCAGAACACCATCGGTGCTGGTGACAACCCCAACACTCACACCGTCAGACATGGAATTAATCCACCTGCAGTTCAGAACAATAATTTCGAGATTAAGCATAGTCTCATTGATATGGTGCAAGGCAACAAGTTCCATGGACTACCTATGGAAGATCAACTTGATCACCTCGATGAGTTCGACAGGTTTGCAGTCTCACAAAGATAAACGGTGTGAATGAAGACGCTTTCAAGCTGCTCTTCTTCCTATTCTCTTTAGGGGAGAAGGCACATCCGTGGGAGAAGTCACTCCCCAGGAACTCCATCACTACATGGGATACCTGTAAGAAGGCATTTCTTGCCAAGTTCTTCTCACCAATGCACCCATCAGGGTTTCAGCAAAGCTTCCTTACTCAGCACACTCTACAGAGGTGCCTTTCTTAAGATCATAATGTTGCTCGATACTGCAAGTTACGAGAACTTCCTCAACAAGAGTGTTGATGACGGATGGGAGTTGGTTGAGAACCTTGCCCAGTCTGACGGGATTTGCAGTGAGGACTACGATAGAACACCTTGCAGTAATTTTACTTCTGACGATAGCACTAAGAAGGAGATCAAAGCACTGAATGAGAAGTTGGACAGGTTACTCCTTGGTCAACAACATCAAGTTCACTTCATCTCTGATGAAGAACAACTCCAGATACAAGCTTCCGAAGCTCAACAACAAGAAGAAATGTGCTATGTGCAGAACCAAGGGGGTTACAACAAATGGTACTTCAACTACTTTAACAACCCTGGTCTTTCTTACAGAAGCAACAATGTTGCTAATCTTCAAGACCAAGTGTACCCACCTCCATAGCAGAAGAACCCTCAACCCTTCAACAACTTCAACCAGAACAGAGGTTACTACCTAAAGCAACAACAACAACATGGTTTTCAACAACCACAACAACATCAACTTACTGGTGTACCTCCTGATTTCTCATCTAACCAACATCCTACTCAACCCTTCAACATTGAAGTTACGTTGCAGCAACTTCTTCAAGGCTAAGCTACTTATGCAATGGAGACATCAAAGAAATTCGGTGAACTCAAACACAAGATGGATACCTTATTCGGTGCAATCTACTCAAAGATAGACAATCTCACCTCCAGGGTCACCACTCTTGAAGGAAAAACTGCATCAACTTCAACTTCTGCGAATGGTCATCTACCAGGAAAATCTGTGCAGGATCCAAAAGACTACGCCAACATCAATGTTGTCTATCTTAATCAGATGTCTTCTTTCAATACTCCAACTTACCCTCTTCTATACACTAAGGACAGTGTGGATCTAGTTGGNCTGAAGAAAATGAACCTGCAATAACTGATTCACAGAAGCCATTGCAACCTCCACCAGAAGTGATCACTGAACCATCTCTTGCTGAACAACCAAAGGATGCACCCTTCATTCCACCACCATATGTTCTGAGGTTACCTTTTCCTTCCTGATTCAAGAAGGAAATTATGGCAAAATACCCTAAGGTTTTTGCGAAATCCATGAAGGAAGAAGTAACTCGAGAAGTGGTGGAACCACGTGAAGAATGCGATTACTTGATAACAACGAAGCAAGAAGACCCTGGTTCGTTCACATTACCCTGCTCACTTGGATCAATGACTTTTGATGAGTATCTTTGTGACCTGGGAGCTTCCGTCAACCTTATGCCTACGTCCACTACCGAAAAGCTAGGACTAGATGAGTTGAAGACTTCAAACATAAATTTGTTGATGGGGGACTGATCAGTTAGGCATCCTGTTGGCATATTGGAGAGCTTACCTATTAAGATCAAAGATGTAACAATACTCACAGACTTTGTGGTATTGAAGATGGATGAAGAGCCTAAGGATCCATTGATCTTCGGAAGACCGTTCCTAGCAGCGGTTGAAGTTGTAATCAACATCAAGAAGGGTCACATTAAGCTGAACATAGGGAGAGGACTAAAGATGATCTTCAACATCAGGACTAAACCCAAGGACCTCATTTCCCAAAGTCAGCTGGTATCTGAGAAGGAACTGAATGAAGACAATCCGAAGAATGGGTACTCAAGCAGTGAACCAGTTGAAGATGGATAGGGAAAAGAACCAACAAAGTCTGGAATGCACAATGAAGTCTTCAAGCCTGTCAAAGAACCGTATAAAGAAGTTCGAAAGGAGTTAGAAGAAATCGGGACATTGGAAATGTCCAAAGGTGGAGTCAACCTTAAAGATCTGGGAAAAGGAATTCCTGAGTTCAAACCTCAACCTGAACGTGTGCCACCTACGAAGCCACCTTCGAACACTCCAATTTCTGAAAAATACTTGGAGCCTCAAACTCGAACCTTGGAAATCAAGAATGGAGACCAAGTGTTCTTACTCACCAAAAGGTTCAAGTACTATTTGTGTAATGTGGATCCACTATGTTCGAAGAGCTTCATGATCAAGGAAGTACTTTCTGAGGAAGACATCATACTTGCTGTAGAAATTGATGAAAAACCAAAGCTGAACTCCAAGGTTGATAAGAACTATGATAAGGGAGATTTCTCAGAAAAGATCTTGGTTCTCTTCGGAGAACCGTCTCAGGGTCATTAATCCTAAAAACAGGAAGTCAAGCTTAGTGACTATAAACAAGCTCACTTGGGAGGAAATCCCATGTTTATCTTTGTATATATTTCAATTACAATGTTTTTAAATTTCAGTACTTGATTTAATGCATTTTAGTTTTATCTTGTTTTGGCGTCTTAGGTACTTACGGATTGAGTTTCCAGAATCTTGCAATGAGAAAAGAAATGGGGCATGAGTGATATGCATTTTCAACACGTTGATCAAATGAGAGGTTGTCCAAATCAATGCCTTTGCAACAACCTAGATCGATCCAAGCTTTCTAAGGGGTCGATCTAAAATATAGTCGTGATCGATCTAAGGCAATACTAAGATCGATCCATGTTTGCCTAAGATCGGTTCACTCTTAAGTCATGATCGATCCACCTATAGCGCATTATCAAGCCGTGATCGATCCAAGGAGAAGTCATGATTGATCCGCACCTCTACACGTGATCGATCTATGCGTTCAAACCGGCTTATGAAGTTGCGATCAACCCGAGCAAAAGAAGCCCATTCGAACCAAAAGAAGTGTTGATGATTTCGACCAAGGCATCTTTCACTCAAGGACAAAGGAACACCTCCATGCCCACTTGCCCACTTGCATCTTTTACCCCATGGAAAAAAGATCACTTCCATCCCCCATCACCTCTCTTACACAACCACTACTAAGGGAGGTGACCACTCAAGCTTTCCAAGATTCCCTTACACACCCGCACCCCAATGTTCCCTCTTTACTCCTCCTCCACATACACAATCTTTACTCCTCTACCACAACTTCCCACTCACTACCACCTCCTCCAAATCACCAATGAGTCTATATAAAGGGAGTATCTCTCATTCCTTAACTCATCAACTTCACAATTTTCTCCAAAAACTTTTGGTTTCCCTAAGACATTTCAACAAGTAGCTTTGCTCTCAAGGGGATTTATCAACAAGATCTAACATTTCAAAAATCGGTTTCACTCCTTCTGTTTTTCGAACTTTCATCTTTAAAATTACAAAATCGGTTTAAACTTAAGTTTTGCAAAAATTGGTTTAATGCCTTCATGATTAAAAACGTTTTGGTTGAACCAATCTCATGCTTGTAAAAATCGATTAGCTCTAAGGATAAAGAAGAAGTGATTAAACCATGAATTTAACTTGTTGTTTGTTTGAGAATGCATATGTAGCACTTGTTGCACTCCTTAAGCGCCTGAACAAAACTCACACACTATCGTTTATATGTTGCCCTTTTATGAACACAATGTCGCGCAACCGTCAAGAGAGACCATTGGTTGAAGAAATATATGGAAAATTGATACAACTGGACTTCATGGGGTCAACGTTTCCTAATATCGAGACTCTGAACACTCTTGAAATCCGGAAAGAGGTCCAAGAAATGTTAGGGAAGATGATGATATCAACCATGGTCACTCATAATCATGAAGCATACAGGGAGGAAACTTGCATGTTCCTTGCATCCCTTAAAGTCGCCTACTGTTTTGACGATGATGACATTGATGACACTTTTGGAGGTGTTATAACTTTCAAAATGTTGGATGGGGAAACAAATAGAGTCACTTTTGGTGACCTATGGGAAATCTACGGTTTTATGTGGATGAAGTATCAACCAAATAATTTCGAAATTGCTGAGGAGGAAGTGGAGTTCGTTTGGAATGAGATAGCAGCGAATAATTTTCAACACGGACAAACAAAAAGCTATAGCATCCGCCACCCAGCCGTTAGATACATACAACAGATCCTAGAACATTCATTTTATGCTAGGAAGGACACTGACACAGTAATCATGCAAGAACTGAGGTTCCTACGGCTGTGTGTCGTTTGCCGGTTACGCGACTCCTTGCATAACTAGCACATGTTCCCCAACTTAAGACGACTACAACCTTGCCCCTTCATATTGTTCTTGTCGGAATTGTTGGGGTACAAGAATAAGAATTTGGATTCGATTGGACGGGAAGGACCAGAGCTAAACATCGGAGGGTGGATAACACCAATTTTCAAGAGACTTCAGATACGACCTAGAGGACGCATTTACCCATCAAGGCTAATGAACGTGGATTACTTGGTAGAGACGCGATTCATCATTGGAAGTCTTAACTCCCAATTTTTCTATCTGTTCCAGCTGGAATACCAGAGGCAAGAAGCTCTCTTACTTCCCGACCGCGAAAGGATCGCCTTCGACCAGGATAACAATCTCGGGTTCCGTCATGACTTCTATGATTTAAGGGACATCATCTCACATATGACACCCATGGGATCGGCTGTGAACTCCTTCTTGAACCTTCACCTAGGTGACTAGACCGACTGATATCCATGCCAAACCCTCCTTCATTGTGTGATCCGCTTGTTATGATTTGATTCATATTTGCTCGTTATGATTGCTGCTTATGTTTAAAATTTTTTAATGCTTTTTCTCTATCATGTCCATCCTTGAGTCCAATCCAAAATTTGGATTACATAGAGACTGTGTAATTCAGGTTTGGGGGAGGATTCGGAAGAACCCCTGCTATCTAATGAAATCTTCTTGTTTGTTTCTTTGTCTCCACCTTGCGATGCATTCATATAGCATCTATTAGCATCAAAAACCCATAAAAATCTAAACATTTTTCGAGAATTGTTCCTCAAAAACAGAGTGTCATTTGCATTTCATGTAGTTGCATATAGGATGTTGCACATGCTTAGGGAACTAGGAAGGTGATAACCTTGTAAGTATGTTGTTTTCTCATAAAGTGTTAGTGCCCTGGTTGTTAGTTGTCCAATGCATCATGAAATTGTCTGAAGTAAAACCGCACCTTACTTGGAATGTGAAATTGCATGATCATTTGTCTCCTGAAGCATGTTGTGATCTAAAGTTTGTTCTTATCTATTAGAACTTAA
Source organism: Iberis pinnata (assembly GCA_900406425.1). Classification (NCBI taxonomy): domain Eukaryota; kingdom Viridiplantae; phylum Streptophyta; class Magnoliopsida; order Brassicales; family Brassicaceae; genus Iberis; species Iberis pinnata. Next base: position 1,735 of record OVBE01017271.1, on the reverse strand, counting down.
ATTTGAATGCTTAATTATCATGTTTGTGTGTTGAATATGAACTCATGAATATAATATACATACTTGGGTTATCTTCTACCTTTTACCACTCTTGTTAACCCAAGTAGAATCCCCACCTTTGAACCTTACCTTCTTTCAAAATCTGAATTTAATATTGAGTGGCAGGACTTTTATGGAATGAGCTTGGTAGAACGTGTTAGGTTCAAACTGATAGGAACAGGGTCTCATGTAGTTCTAGTCCACGCTTTTTGGACTAGATAGGACTAGGTGGGATTCGATTTCAATTGTTGGTTTTGGGTGGGAACAAATGAAAAGGGTATTGGTAGTTGGTAACAATGGTAAGCGTTAAGCAAAGAACCTTAGGAGATGAAAAGAAAAAGAATAAGAACATGCTAGTAGAAAGTTTGGGGGAACATTAATATGCAAAAGACGTATGGCTAGTACATAATGAAAAGAAACATATGACAATGAATGCAAGGGTAAAACCAAAAAGATGGTGCAAGTAAGAAGGTCAATAGCCATTAAGTGTTTAAGTAAGTAAGTTCCTAAACAGCTAGCAACATCTAAGAAAGAAGTCTCTCCTAAGGGTAACAAAAAAAATATGAAAGATAGGAATGTAAATGGGTATGATCACTTTGAAGTTTCAAAGGGTAGAACTAGGAAGCATCTCTGAGTAAAATTAGGAAACTTAGGTTTCATTAGAATCAGGTAGATGATGTTATATTTCTGTATGCATCTAAGTGTTCTTACCTTTAGCCTTCTGCTAAAGCTCATTCCCTTTTGAGAGAACATTTGTTCTGAATTACTAACCACTGCATGAAGGGGTCATCTTTGCTCCTTAACTTGTCCTTGACCAAATGAGTTCATTGAAGGCACATGACTTGATCCATAGTTCATGATTAATGAATATTAAAGGAACAAACAAATTTGAATGCATTGTGGAAGTTGGAGTTGGTTTGTGATGAACTGTGATGAGTATGGCTAAAGTTTTCAAGTAGGATGAACTTAGGATTGCATTCTAGAACTAGTAACCAGGACATTAATATTGACTGTGTTTGCATCATGTTTTGGTTTTGAGTTCCGACTTTCAAACCTCACTCCCAGACTTCTGAATTACTTGCTTGAGGGCAAGCAAGGATTTAGTTTGGGGGAGTTGATAACTCTAAATTTTCATGGATTTTACATATCAATTAGCATCAATTATGAGGTCTAAAAGCATGCATACATCACATTTTATAGTTTATTTAGTAATTTTATGATTTTTTGGACTTTTGCATTAGAATTTGCATATGCATGCATTGTGGAGATTTTTTAGGATTTTCAGATGTTTTCGGGAAGGATTTGTGAGATTTCAGAAAAGCAGCACTTAACATGGAATGGACTGGATATATCCCAGCACCTACATGGATCGATCCCAGCACAAGTATGCATCAATTTCAAGCACTCCTCCATCAAGTCCAGATCGATCCCAACACCAAGCTTTTGAATCGATCTGCACTCTATCTTGATCGATCCCGCACTCTCTTCAGATCGATCTTAGATCGATCCCATCTCAGCATGGATCGATCTCTACCTTTACCTGGATCTCTCTCTCTCTCTCTCAAACTAGATCGATCCCACACTTCTCTGGATCGATCTCAGGCACTCAACTCCTGGATCGATCCCACTCTAAAATACGTCTCAGGATGGATCGATCTCATTCAAGCGTCCCCAGCTCAGATCGATCACGCACTTA
>OVBE01017270.1:0-10036 GCA_900406425.1 Iberis pinnata | reverse complement strand
AATTTTTATTAAAATGAAATAGCATGAATAATATTTTTATGACTAATAATAAAAAAAATTGGTTTGAAATTGATCGCAAATAGTTTAACCACCAAATTAAATTTTAAGAAAGTAAAAATGAATTTTACATATTTGGCTAATTTCTGGTCGCATTTAAAAAAATAAATTTTTCCTGACTAATTTTCTACCCCATGTAGTAAAATATTTTTCTGATAATTAATACGGACGAAGTCAATTGGTAATTTTTGATTCGTCTAAAAACTTTACTTTTGTGGTGGAAAATAGTGGTGAGAAAGAAAGAAAATATATTAGATTGATGAAAAGTAAACTTATTAAGAAAACAATTACCAACCTTCGCATCCGTCCTTAATATATGGGTTACCTTCGTAACCTGTACTGCATTCACAAGCCAACATAGTATGGACGTAGCATAAGCAAGATCTATGTAGTGGCATTATATTGTTAAGATCATAATCATCGCATCCCAAAGACTTAATAGACGAGTAATTCTTTGGAAGCATCCATCTTAGTTGGACTGCAGTATATTGCCTATTGTAATACCATTGCGGATCAGTAGATTCAGTGGACGCGTCTTGGAATACGGAAAAATCATTTGTTAGGAAGGCTACTCTGCACTCTCGTCTTGTTGTGTTACTCTTAAGGTTGTTTTCGATACTAATACCGTATATAGTTATATCCTCAGATATGTCAGATTGACACCATCTGTAACCATTATACGTTGACATGCCTTCGCCTTTGTTTCTTTGTCTGCAACTCGAAATGCATCCCACAAGTGTAGGCTCAACATTCGTCAATGTGGCCCTGATGTTGCACCCAATAGCTACTAGTACGTTGGAATTACTTTCAATATAGAACGGAGAGTTGGCTAAATTTAAAGGCTCATCAAACATTATTTCATCATTACTGTTGGAGCATCCCAAAGAAGTTATGTTGGTTTTGATTCGAAGTGACGGAGAAAACAACCTTTCCAAATTGGAAGAGTCAAAAGCAAAGCTCACAACTTCTTTGCTAAGCTTGGGTAGATAAAGGACAACCTTTCCAAAAGTAGAATTGTTGCATTGCAATTCATACCATTCATTGAGATAACAATCTTTTCCAATTCCAAAAGGAAATGGTATGGAGATGTTACCACAGTGAGTTGGACAAGATGTAGTGAGAATTGGTGAATCAAAGATCCATNTTTTTTTTTTTTTTTTTTTTTTGGTAAACTAAACACAGCCTCTCCTTAAATATTGTTAGGCTAGTAGTGAGAACACTTGTAACATCTCATCACTCTTAAATGTTCTCAATCCATAATAATAAAAGTGGGGAGAAAAGTCTACAAGTCTTCGATCACAAGTCAACGAAGTCAATCTTACAAAGTTCCTAGCAATTGCAAGATGATAATGATTTCTCTCTTGTCCACAGTTTATTAAAAGATAAGAGATTTATGTGGTGTTGATTAATCAAATGATGTGCATTCAGATTTTTAACTAGATCTTGACCCGTATGCGCAATCATAGTTCTGAAAGGCCGACCCTGATGGGAAGCTGGGAAAACAAGGGCTTCAGGCGCATAATTTATATAAATTTTATGGGCATCAAAAAAGCATCATTTTTAACCTCTATAAGAATTCCTTGGGACGGATTTGATCATCACCTCCTATTAAAAGGTATTATTTTTATTTTGGCTAGACCGACACTGAATACTACTATAATAAGAACATATTTTCTTAGCATTGATATTACGATAATTATAGTTGTATTCGATTTCTATCAGCTAAAATGATACGATATTAATATATATATTTCAATTTAAAATCCATGAATTTATTATACATTGTATATTTTTAAAAACTTTTTATATGTTTTATTTAAGTATATTCATAATTCATGACGAGTATAATTTAGATAGTTATCACAATAATTTTTTATTATTTAGTGGAACTCAAAACAGTTAGGTATATTAAAATGACGAATTTCAAAAATTATGAATATTTTTTGAAGTTTTTTCCGGGCAGATACGGTTGGATTCTGGTTTTTATAATTTTAACATCAAAACCACGAATTTTGAGTACCGAACCGGATCTAAACCCTAAACCTCTGTAAAGCCTAAACCGGATCTTCCTTACTTTCCAGTTTCCACCTCTCTTGCATCGACTCAGCCACCGTCGGCGAACTGAACGTGACGGAGAGAGAGAAAGAGGACGACCTCATGGTTCTATTTCGATCTATTTCTTCTCGGAAGCTTCCGCTAATCCTTTTCCGTAGAAATGTTGATCAATTGGATCTACCATGTATTGGATCGTTTCGAGCTTTCTTCTCTACTCAGAAGCTCATAGGCGATGAACCAGTTCTCGTGAGTTTGTTCCTTGTCTAACACACACACATCTCTCTGTTTTACTTTTACCATAGAAATTTCGTTTGCTGGCTGTTAATTTCGCATTTCCAATAGTATGAAAATGAAGTTGTGAGATCTGAAAAAACCTTTCAAAACCTACTCTTAACATTCTCGAGACTTGTGTATGCTAATCAATCCAAAAGAGAGAAAAACGTTTCCAAGTTCATAGAGAAATTATGTTTTGATTCTTCTTATTCAAGAGTTTCTGTCTTCATTTGTTGTGTAGATGATGAATCTGTTCACAGAGTTTATTGTATCATATCTCTTTCTTGATTCTACATATTTCTTGTATTCATATTATTTGGTGATTTATACAATGTGAGACTAACTGTATGATTAAACTAAAACAGGTTCGAGATTTCATACACACAGCATTATACGATCCAAAACATGGCTACTTCTCTCAACGTTCAAGGTCAGTTGGTGTTTTAGAGAGAAGCATTAAGTTCAATCAGCTTGAAGGTAAGCTCAAATTTCAAGTTTCACTTGCGTGAGTGTTAGACTTAGCAACATTAGTTCTTAGCATCTGGTCGTTGTTTGTTTGTTCAGGCAATATTATCCTATTAGCAGAAAAACTTATATGAGCTTGAGATGTTAACTTGTTATATCCAGTAAGTCGATTGTTTTTTCCGGTCCTAGGTAGGAAAGCATACATGAATCTCTTGGAAAAAGTATACAAGCAGAGTGACATTTCTTGGTTTACTCCAGTGGAACTTTTCAAGGTGAATTTTCATGGATAGAGTTCTTGGAGTAGCTTTCTCTTATCGTACTTCTCTTATTTTATGATGTCGTAATCATCTCTTGTAGCCTTGGTATGCTCATGGGATTGCAGAAGCTATACTGCGTACCACAAATCTCTCAGTTCCATTAAAGGTTTTTTCTATGATCTTTCTATTATAATTTGTGAGTTAAAGTCTGCAATTACACCGATTCTTCTGTTAATACTCAAAACATGTACTTAGATTTATGAAATTGGTGGTGGATCGGGCACTTGTGCAAAGGCTGTATTGGACTACATTATGTTAAATGCTCCAGAAAGAATCTATAACAACATGAGCTACACGTATGTATGCTCTCTTTTCAGATTAAGCTAGCATGAATGATACAGTTATTAGTTATATTAATTGCATTTTGCTTTAATGTATATCAGTTCTATCGAAATCAGTCCTTCACTGGCTAAGATTCAAAAAGAAACGGTCGCACAAGTTGGAAGTCATCTATCAAAGTTCCGTGTTGAGTGTCGTGATGCTTCTGACCTATCCGGATGGAGTGAGGTTCTTACTCTTCAGCATGTGGGATATTAAACTCAAGTTTTGTAAATATTAGTTAAAATCCTTATAAAGTAGCCCACTACATCGAAAAACTCTCAGTTTATTGACGATGAAGCTATTTATATAAGCTTATGGAACAAACTTTGAAACAGGGAATGTGGAGCAACAACCATGCTGGGTGATAATGCTCGAGGTACGCAATTAAGTAGTTATGGTTCTATTTGATAGGATAGTCTTTTGTATCAAAGAGGAATCTACAACTAATGCTCATTGCAGGTTCTAGATAATCTCCCACATGATCTTATCTATTCGAAAAGTCAAGTTTCTCCATGGATGGAAGTCTTAGTTGAAAATAAACCAGAGAGGTAAAGAGAATACTATATTTGATTCAAATGAAATTGATTTTAATTACAATTTCTAATAAATTTTTAGCGAAGCACTCTCTGAGCTATACAAGCCTTTAGAAGATCCCTTGATCAAGCGTTGCATTGACATTATCGAACTTGAAGATGATCCAATTTCAAAACCAAAACAAATCTGGTCTAAACTATTTCCCAAACCTAGACGTAGTTGGCTTCCAACAGGTTGTTTGGTAAGTTAAAAAAATGGCCTCTACATGTTAAGATAAGTGTTGTGTTGTGTTGCTCTGTTCTAAAAATTCGAAATTTTACAGAAACTGCTAGAGGTTTTACATGAAAAGCTTCCAAAGATGTCGTTAATTGCTTCAGACTTTAGCTTCTTGCCTGATGTGAAAGTTCCTGGTGAAAGAGCCCCACTGGTTTCAACAAAGGTCAATTCTAACTATTTATTTCAAAGTTGATTCAAGATTACAGTAGAATAGTTCTCACGCCGCATACGATTTCTTTAACAATGTTTTGTATTTGCAGAAAGATGGATATAGCTCAGATTACAGTAGTTATCTGGAAGCAAAGGTGCGAGATGATATCTGAAAATTTCTTGTGTTCGGTTTAATCTTCCATTGCGAATTAAGTAGTTGTCTCAAACTTTTAGCCTCATATTCAAACTCTACAATTTATATTAGGGATGAGCAAAAAAACCGGAACCGGAAAACCGAAAAAATAACGAAAAATATCGGTTCCGGTTCCACCCAAATTACCCGATGGTTCCTATGATGAAGAACCATGTGTATCGGGTAGGAACCGGAACAGAACCGAATACCCGAACATATATATACATTTATTTTTCGGGTTAGGTTTAGTCACTTAGCAAATTCTATTATCGGCTACTTTTTCGTTTTATCGAGTATTTTATTCTTTATCGGGTGTTTTTCATCTTAAACTTTCAGGTATTTTATTCTATTATTGTGTACTTCACTACTTCTCGATTTATCGAGTATTTTATTCTATTATCGGGTATTTTCATCTTAAATTTTCGGGTATTCTATTTTAGTATCAGAAACCTTTTGTTTTATCGGGTATTTTAAAAAAAAAATTGGAGGTGGAATACCCGAAACCGATTAAGAACCGAAAATTTTGGGTAATTTCGGTTCCTCAAACATAGAACCGAATCGATCCGGAACCGAACCGCAACAACCGAAAATTTGAAAAAGATTGATTGGGTATTACAATTCAGGAACCGAACCGAATACCAGAAAGCTCAGCCTTAATTCATATGTAACTTGAATGATCTTGGCAGGGTGATGCTGATATATTTTTTCCAACTGATTTCTGGCTTTTGGAACGAATGGATCATTATTGTTCTGGATGGAGGAAATTGGAAAAAGATGGGACACCGTCGAAAAAAGGAAGGAAAAGACGAACTCTTACTGTAAAAACAACATTCTTCTTCAACACATTATATATAAGAGAAGATGTTTCTGCTAATCTTTTCTTTTGTCTTTTTGTATGTAGCTTGATACATCAGCTTTTATGGATGAGTTTGGTTTACCATCAAAGACGAGAACAAAAGATGGATACAATCCATTACTAGATGATTTCAAGAACACTAAGTTTTATCTTAGTGTTCCAACACATAACACTAAGTAAAACAAAAGGTTATATCAGCCTAAAGACTTGTGAATTTTGCAGAAAAATGAAAGCCTTAATTAAATGGCTTTTTTCTTTTAATCTTTTTTTCATTACATTATGAAAAACATGATAAACTAAATAAAAAAAAAATGTATTCTTGTTTTTTTATAATTTAAAAAATAGATTAATTTTGTTTATTCACACAAACATTTACTATTTACACAAATAATCGTTATTCATATATAATTCACCTTTTAACATTTTTAATATTTTACACAAACAATTCAATATTCATTCATCTTTTAACATTTTTATTATTCACAATTTACTATATAACTATTCATCATTTATAATATAAATACATAAATACAACAAAAAAAAATCCAAAGTACTTTTTAACAAATTATAAATATATCATATAAAACAAATACATATTTGTCGAATTTCATTTGTATTTAGATATTGTTACAAATCTAGAAAGAAGATTCAAAAATATATGCTTCACAAAGACAAAATGTTTGGCAGACAGAAAGAAAGATCTCAAGACTTCTCTTCTACTCTTTTAAGTATCAGTTTTCAAACAAAGTTTTGGTATCAATGGCTTAACAGTTAAAAGATCCTCACCTAACCGTAGAATTCATCTGAGAAGACGAATCTGAATCTCCTTGATTCTCTAAGTCTAACCGGCTCTGAAGAATCTCGACAACATTATCCGGCGGACATTTATCGCTAACCTTCTTCGGATTCATCTGACAAAAACAATCAGGCCATGAATTTGTATAAAACGATTCAGGAGATATACGTTTATGAGGTCCTCCAAAGTTTGTTTTAACCATTACTCTTCTCACTGCTTCTTCAAACCCATCAGTTTTTCCTTTCTCTCTAGCTATAAATATTGGAGCTAAAGCTTTTCGATCCGGTCTTATTGTAGTACGAAAACCGTAGTAAAGACGATGACCTAAGAGATTGTTTGCGAAATTACTCGGTCCATCGTATGTTACCATGAAAATATCTGAGAGTAGACAAACCATATAATCAACAGCTGATCCTATTAACCCTTGTGACTTTGTTGAAAGCTCCTCAGAAGAGTCTATTGAGCTATGATTGTCAAGTCGTGGGAATAAAGTTCGAAATGGTTTCATGAACCGTTCTCCGCCAAATAGTTCACCCGCTGCTAGGTATATTCTTGTGGAGTTGTCGAATCTCATTGCTCGTAGTATAAGACCTACCTGCATTACAAGGATTCAACCAAAATTGTCAGTATGTGATTTCAAAAGTCTGCAACAATGTCTTAGTTACCTCCTCGGGGGTCAACGGACACTTTCCAATAGCCCGTCTTTCGTTGTAAATAAGCCTTTTCTCTGCAAAATTTTCTTTGCGGTACTTCTTAAGTATCTTCTGTTCCTCAGGGTTAAATATATCAAAGCATCTGTGGAAGGCAACAAACTTCTTTCTAAGACATTTCAACACGAACCAGATTCTAATAAAACGAAGAAGCATTGTTGTAAAAGAGCATACCCTGCAAATGCCAACATATCCATTTCGAAACGTAGATGAATCGACATGAAATGCCCCTGCGATCTGAGCTTGTCAACGATTGATTCGCTCAACTGCATGATGTGTGGCTTGAATCTCAATGCATGGTAGTTCACTCTGCACCTTAATCGTTGATATTCTGGATGGTCAATTTCCTCAGCCAAACGATGTGAAAATGGGGTAAGATAGATAGCACTATGTTCCTTCATTGCCTTTAGAGCAGTTGTTAGGTACCAGTCAATAGGAGCATCTCGAGGAGGACGAATCTGATTCAAAGAAATAAAGAGGAACAAAGATATTAAACCTTTACTTTCCAGAGTTCAAGCTTATGTGAAAACCAAAAATCTCTTTATGCTTGCACCTGAAAAGCTTTAATCTTCTTGGTTTTCCCATTTTTATGAACATCAGGGATCTTTCCCACAATCTTAACATCATATTTCAGTGTCTCAATAAAATGTTCAACGTCGTAGATACCTTGAAAACCACTAGGAAAAAAACAATAATAGATTAGAGAATAAAGACAAATACTTAATGTAATTTTGTTTTCTCTTCTGAACACATCAACTCTGGTATCCCATTAACTAAAATGAAGAAATCCTGTAAAAAATTTCTGTCTGATGACCTTTGCTATTGTCTACTTGAAAGACATAAATTCTGTGACCTTTGCTATTGTCTATTTGAAACTTTGAAAGCAGACTAACATAAACAAGATAAAGAAACTCTGCCCTTAACAAGAATTTTCTCTGATTGCAACAGAGGAATCAACAATACCTGTCATCATGCCAAAACGAGTTTGCATCTAATTCAGGCAACACAAGTGTAGCATTCATGATCCGGGCAGCAAGAACTGCATTACATATCTGCAACATCCAGATATCAACATTAGTCATTTCAAAGATAAAACCATCAGATCCAGTGAAGGTTGAAGCTAGCTCTCAACTCCAAAAACTTAAAGATAAGATAAAATCTCTGGTGAAATGATTCAAACAGGGTACAGAAGACAAATCTGAAGTTATAATAGAACACATACTGCACTACGTTGCTGATTCAAACCACCATTACATCGAACACGGAGATAACCATTTGTCTCTTTAGTAGGAGCTACAAAAAAGAAAGGAATCAGAAGAAACTTAACATTCATTTCAACCTCAAAATTCCCTCCAGACTTTGAGATTAGAATCGAGGTAAATCATTACTGCGCAAAACACGAGATGAACATACATACGAGGCCAGTCAGATCGTGGTGCAGAAGATGGTCTCCAACCTCCAGATTCAGCACTCTGCCAGAGTTCTTCCACGTTTATCTGCTCAAAGATCGAAGGCTGAAATCAGAAAAGGCTAACTAACACTATCAAGCTCAGTTCATCGTCACTCGAACAGAAGAAGATCTGATACTCAGCTACAAATCACTGTTCCAAATACAAAGCAAAAGTGAAGTTACCTTAGATGAACGAGTCGGCTCGCGATTACCACCGAGGTTAATCGAGAAGAGCAGCGAGAGCGTACAGATTAGTAAAACAATAACTCCGATAGATAGCTTAGCCACCATCCCCTTTGTTCCAACTCCTCCCGTCTTCCCGTGAAGCCGGTGGTTCCCTAACCTGCAAGATCACTCAAAATCAACACCGATCCAACCAAAAAACTCTACAGAAACGAAATTTGCATCCCAGACACCAGAAATTTCCAGATGAACCAAAAATTTGATCAAGAAAATGCAAGAGAAGTAGAAATTAGTATCAGCTTACCTTCGCATCGCGTTTGAGAATCAGGAAGAAGACGAGATCTTCCTCTGAGAATTCGCAATGTTCTGTGTACACTCTCTCTCTCGTTGGAGTCTTTCTCACTAGCGAGATGTAGAATTTTTCGTTAATTAACGTAATAAAATTTATTGCATTTACTAAACCGGTCGGTTAGTTATTTTGTAATTAGGCTTACTTTCTTAATTAACTTTTAAATCTATTTTTGTTAAACTTTAAATTTTAAAATTTAATATTCTTGTCTAAAAAAAATAAAAAAATTTATCAAATCTAGACTATTTGATTAAGATTTTTCTTGCCCTATATGTATATATTTGCCTAAAAAATCTTGTGATCTATTATATATATATATTGAAAATGAAGATTTTATAAAGCAACCATTAAATTTGCTAAATATTAAATTATATATCATTAATCTAATGAATAAAAATAAATTTAATTAAAAACAATAATGTATGAAAAATAAATTTTTATATCTATAGCAAACACAACTACAAAATCTTCTCTTACTATATATATATACTAGAAAAAATTATGAGAAATGCCATATTTTTTCAAAAGTTTTTAAGAAATACCATAAATCTCAAACCTTACATTGTATACCATATACCTTTTGACGAATGACCAAATTGTCCCTCTGACATTCTACTATACCGTTACAGATTTTAAAAAAAAATAATAATAAATAAATAAATCACTCCCTCTCTCCCTCTCTCCCACGCATACTTTTCTCCAACTGTACACTTTTCTCTTCGAATCCCAAATCGAAACTGTTAACTTTCTCTTTCAAACCCTACTTCCATAACTTCCAATTTCTTCTTCTTTGTGGAATCTATTTCGAAAAAAGTTCCATATCAAAAAATGGAAACTCGTAAGAAGCTCGGCCAACTTCCGAAGCCCCAAAGCAACGATCCCTCATCGACCGGGAAACCCAACACCCGTCACAAAGTTGCGACGGAAGCGTCGTCGGCGGCACCAATTTCACAGGCTTCGGTCGAGAAATCTGTACAGCCTAGACGGAGTCCTAGAGAAAAAGCGACGGTTCCGGCGAAAGCGAAACCAAACCCGACGGTGGAGACTTCAC
>OVBE01017269.1:0-10516 GCA_900406425.1 Iberis pinnata | reverse complement strand
CTGTAGAAATATATTTGGTTGTAGAAAGCTTATATTTGGCTGTAGAAAGCTTCTACAGCAATAACCAATCATGCCCGTATTCATTAGATTTACATAAAAAATATTTTTAATCATAAATATTTTCTTATCTAAAAATTTGAATACACAAAAAAAGAAAAACATAAACAAGAACATAAGTTACACAATACTAACTCAAACTATACTCCCAAATGAGTTAATTTTGAATTCTCATGTTACGAATTTACCCAAGAAACTTGACTCACAACTCATTGAACCTCTCAATTTGATCACGAATTAGAAACAGAAATTAAAGGCACAAGAACAGATTTTGATTACCCAGGGTTCACCCTCGATTTGAGGAGCTACGTCCCTGGGGCTGAATCAGATCAGCAATTCACTATATCAAATATCGAACAAAGATTATTACAAAGAAATTTCTCTCAAGAACAATACAAATAAAGAACTCTCTATAAAAATTTACTCTGCTTCAACTTCGAAGAAGATAATATATAAGCACCTTCCACGTGTCAACTTTCTGTTTCAACGGTCAAGAAACAGCAAACCTTCTGAGAGATTTAGAGTCTTTCTTCGAAACCTTCCTTGATTAATGAACCAGCACAAAACCCAATTTAACCAATGCCTGGTTCAACATAATTTGAATCTGATTCATTTCCAAAACATAGTATTAAGCTAAACCAGCAACACTCCACCTTGAATCTGATTCCAATTATTTCAAGAACTAGGGAACTGCTATAATCATGATCTTAACTTTCCTTTTATATTCATTACTTATGACTTATCCTTTGCTGCAATCAGCATATCATCAACGTACAAAAGCATGTACACATAATTCCCATCACTGAGTTGTTTAACATACACACAAGCATCTCTGTCACTTCTGATGAACTTCTGTTCCAGCATGAACCTGTTGAACATGTGATTCCATTGACGAGGTAACTGCTTCAACCCATATAGTGATTTCTTCAATAAGCAAACCATTTTTTCCTTTCCCTTTTATAAAAAGCCTTCTGGCTGCTCCATATACAATGCTTGATCCAAGTCTCCATGTAAAAATGCAGTTTTTACATCCATTTGCTCCAGTTCCAGATCTTGATTTGTTATAATTGATAACAAAACTCTGATGGATACATGCTTAACAACTGGTGCAAATACTTCTTGGTAGTCAATACCTTCTCTTTGTGTAAATCCTCTGGCTACTAATCTAGCTTTGAACCTTTTGAGTTCATTTTCTGTAGTTCCTGCCTTTAGCTTATAGAGCCACTTGCAACCAATGACCTTCACACCTTCAGGTTTCTTCACTAAATTCCATGTAATGTTCTTTGCAAGTGAGCTCATTTCATCCTTCATAGCACTATTCCAGTTTGACCAATTTATGTCTTTCTTAACTTCATGATAACAGCTTGCTTCTGCTGAATCATCCATACTCTTTGCTGTCAGAAGAGCAAAGGCTATCACATCTTCTGTGTAGTCATCATATCTTGAAGGTGGCCTTATAACTCTTCTCTGTCTATCCCTAGCCAACTGATAGTTGTTAAAATCAGGCTCCACTTGTGGCTCAGGGTGATCATTTGTATCCTCTTGATCTGCATCTTCTTCTAACATTTCTCCACCTTGGTCTGTATTGTCATTTGTCTATGTATCTTCCTGTTCTTTTCCTGCCTCATAAACCAATTTTGTTCCTTCTGGTATATTCTCTTCTGGTATCTCTTTAGCTTTTGAGACATCAATGTCCTTGTAAACCAAGTTCTCATGAAACACAACATTTCTGCTAATAACCACTTTCTGCTCTTCCAACAACCACACCTTATAACCTTTCACACCAGTTGGATATCCTATAAACACCCCCTTTAAAGCTCTTGGTTTTAATTTTCCTTGATCATGATGAACATATGCAACTCATCCAAATCTTCTAAGGTGAGAGAACCTAGGCTTTCTGTTTAACCAGAGTTCTTCTGGTATGTTATGATCCACAGCAGAAGCATGTGACCTATTGATCATGTAGGCCACTGTAGCTGTTGTTTCTGCCCAAAATTCTTCACCTAGACCAGTCTCATTTAAGAGACACCTAACCTTTTCCATCACAATCCTGTTCATTCTCTCAGCTACTCCTTTTTTGCTGAGGGGTAGAGGTGCAAATTATGTGGCGTTGTATTCCTTGTTGTTTGCAGTATGAGTCAAACGTGAGATTACAAAACTCAAGGCCATTGTCAGTCCTTAGAGTCTTAACCCTTTTATCTACTTGTTTCTCAGCCATTATTTTTCATTCACAGAATTTATCAAAAGTCTCATCTTTGGTTTTAAGAAACATTAGCCATACCTTCCTAGTCTTATCATCAATTATGGACAGGAAATATTGATTACCTGATAGAAGTAGGGTAACTGAGGGAGCTCCCCGTAAATCAACATGAACACTAACCTAAGATGTCTTTTGTATTGTGTGATGCTACATTAAAGCTTAGTTTCTTTGATTTACCCATTATGCAATGTTCACAAAACTCTAATTCTTTAATATCATATTTGTTAATCATACCTTTGCCTGACAATACCTTTAGGTTATTGATGCCAAGATGTCCTATTCTACTATGCCACAAATCTGTCTTTGTCATTTTTTTTTCATTATTGCAATTTTCTGCTACTACTGTCTCACCATTGAGTATGTAAAGTCCTTTTGTTTTTGTTCCCATCAGGGCCAACCTCTTGTTCTTATAGAACTTTATCTTACCATCTCCACCTTCATGTTTATAGCCTAAGCTGTCCAAGACATCTGTGGAGATTAGATTTTTTCTGAGATTTAGCACATACCTGACATTATGTAGTACTCTAATGCTGCCTCCTTTTGTATCCAAGTGAATTGAGCCACATCCCTCTGATTGTACAGAATGATCATCACCAAGCAGAATGGTTATGACTCCATGTGGATTGAAGTCTGCAAACCAATCTCTTCTTGAGGTCATGTGGATTGTGCATCCTGAGTCTATGATCCAAACATCTTTTGCTTCTTCCACATTCATGTTCAAGGCCTCCGAGAATATCAACTTCTTTGTGATAACTCCAACCTCACCTTGTTCTTCACTTTCCATCTTTCTTTTCCGAGCATAACAATCCTTCTTCAAGTGGCCTTCTTTATGACAGAACCAACATTCACGCTTGGTCTTCTTTGGTGATTTGCTCATGTTCTTTCCTTTGTTCTTCTTGTTATCTTGATTTTGGTTTCTTCCTCTCTCTCTGAGGTGTACAAGCTTGCTGCTATATTTTTTTCTGCATTCAATGCATCTGTCAATTCTCTTTCTTTTGATCTAGCTGCAGAAATAACTTCCTCAAGTGTTATTGTATCTTTACCATACTTAAGAGTATGTTTCAATTGATCATAACTTGTAGGAAGAGAACTCAAGAACAAAATGACTTGAATCTCATCAGATACATTCACATTCAAGCTACACATTTCAGCCACAATCTTGAGAAATGAATCCACATTAACATCTATTGAATTTGATGCATCAGATTTAAAAGTATAAAATTGAGATTGCACATGTATACGATTTGGCAATGATTTAGGTAACTAAATGCGGTCTAATGCAATCCACATTGATGCATCAGTAGAACACAATTTAATTTTCCTAAGCACATGATCTCCTACATTCAAGATTATAAGGTTTCTTGCCTTTTCATCCCTTTCCAATTTCTCTGTATCTTGAGTTCCCTAAGTTGTAGTTCGAGGAGGATCAGTTGATTCTTACCCTGTCTCACCTGGAATACTTACAGTGGTGACAATGTCGAAGTTATCACTCAAGAGTACAACCTTCAAACCTTGATTTCCGAGATGAGCAGTCATCCAAATCTTCCACAGAGAAAAGTCTCCAGTTCCATCGAATCCTCCATCTCAACACGAGTTGAATTCATCTTTACACCACCGAGTAATGCTCTGATACCAATTGTTACGAATTTACCCAAGAAACTTGACTCACAACTCAACGAACCTCTCAATTTGATCACGAATTAGAAACATAAATTAAAGGCACAAGAACAGATTTTGATTACCCAGGGTTCACCCTCGATTTGAGGAGCTACGTCCCTAAGGCTGAATCAGATCAGCAATTCACTATATCAAATATCGAACAAAGATTGTTACAAAGAAATTTCTCTCAAAAAAAAATACAGATGAAGAACTCTCTAAGAAAATTACTCTGCTTCAACTCCGAAGAAGATAATATATAAGCACTTTCCACGTGTCAACTTTCTGTTTCAACAGTCAAGAAACAACAAACCTTCTGAGAGATATATAGTCTTTCTTCGAAACCTTCCTTGATTAATGAACCAGCACAAAACCAATTTAACCAATGCCTGATTCAACATAATTTGAATCTGATTCATTTCCAAAACAGAGTAATAAGCTAAACGAGCAACATCCCAGTTTTACAAATAACATAACTCAAAATTATAAATCAACCATAATACAACATAACTCAACTTCAAATTTTACTTCTTTTTTTGTTTAATGTATGATTAATAATATTTTTGACTTAAATATAAATTAAATTCATAACTTAAGATAAATCAAAAATACATTTTTTTTTCAAAAACCATAATTCATTCATATAAAATGTAAACAGTTACAAAATAAACGGTTACAACAATATATCATGTTATTAATTAATAAAACGCTAGGTTAAAAAAAATGTTTGTAATTAAAGCAGTTTAGTAGCATACCAGTCACATGTAAACAGGGGCGGACCCACTAGCAAGCTAATGGGTTCAATTGAATCCACTTAAAATTGAAATTTACAATTAAAATATATAATTTTGTTAAATCTAAATCCAATTTATGTTTGTATTTGACCCCGTACATATAATCTATTATTTGCTAATGAGTTTTAGGTGTATTCTTTTTTTCTATAACTTCTAACCAATTATTGTATTCAAGAAGACTTATAGCTCAATATTTAATAAAAAGATATATTTTCCAAATTTGTAAGAAATTAATAGCCAATAACCTAGTATAATTTATCTAGAATTTCAAATTGTTTCATCTTCATCATCTCAGTTTTGTTATAAAAAAAATTTGACATCATTTTTTCTTTTCATCTCTGCCTTTTTTAATTTAGTTACATGTTAAGGTTTTAGTCTGTTTTATCGAAAAAGTATATTCCTAACTATTATGAATGAGAACATGATAAAAAGATTTCAAGATATAAAAGATCATATTATGTTTTTGTAAAATATTTTATTTTTATTAGTTTTTTATAATTATGTTTTGAACCCTGTAAAAAAATTTCTGGGTCCACCACTGCATGTAAATAATAATAAATATCTTTACCTTTTTTTGTCGACTTATTAACTCACTTAATTACAGATTGTGACATATTAATCATTAATCAATTCTTGTAAATTCAGTCAACCTTCCTAGTCTCGTGCTTCTAACTCTCTTTTTTGTGTCAATTGTCAAAACATGATTAAAAAATGTCGGTATAAAAATATGGACTGGAAAGTAAAATTAATTATAGATTTAATTACTAAAATCATGCTTATTAAGAAAAAGTTATATTTCTTTATTAGATGATACATTAAACATACTTTAACTAATACACAAAACATGAAATTTTTTTATTGGTTATAGAATATTTAATAATGTTAAAAAGCTGTATAGAAATTCGATTTTGGTCAAAGAATATTCATAGGGTTTTTTCTTGTGCGTGTCAATGCATATTTCACGACTTTGGTTAATAGAATTGAGATAGAAATGTTTATGATCCAAAATTTGTTTTTGTTTAAATTAGAGATTGGTCTGTGCTATGCGTGAATTTAATCAAAATTAAGAAAGACAATATTCATATTCAATGTGTTTCCTGATTTGAAAATTTTATATTATGCATTTTTAGTGCATCATTAAAAATCTAACACAAATTAAAGCAAATACATGTAAACATTTTCATTTGTTCTATGTTTGTTTACCTCATATCCATATTCATTTAACTGAGATGATTAAAAAGATGTTATTCAAATTTTAGTTTATACATTGATGCAAATTTAATTTTTTCTAGATATTTAGAGATTATATCTCATCCCAAATCTGTCCCGTTATTCTCGTTCTATTAAAAAAATCATATGGAACATCATTTCCCGAATGGGAACAGAACGGAGACAAGAATTTCCGACGTTCCATATATATATTATAGAACCATATTTCATATATATATATTATATATATATATATATATAATACAAATATACTAATTTCTTATTTTTAATATTTATAGTTTAGTTGTTAACTAAAATTATAATCTATATATAATAAACCTATATAGATATTATTAACGATTACAACATAATTTTTTTGGGCTTCTAAGAAAAACGGTAGAAGAAGAATTTATCTTTCATAATTCTATAAGGAGACACGAGACTTAATTTTATTTCAAAAAAATATAATTGAATTGATGCTATTTAAAACACAAATAATTATTTTAGTCTTTGTGGTTAGTACATGTATGTTGTTAAAAATTAGCTAAGTTTTATAGACCATTTTATGTTTTTTAATTTTTTAAAAAACAAATTTCTTTCCCATCCTCTTCCATCCTTTTTTTTGTCCCAAATCTAAAATGGAATATATTTTTTGTTTCCAAATTCTTATCCCGGATTCCCATTTATCCACCTAACAAACAAAATTTAAAGAATGAAAGTAGACGAAAAATCATAAAACGGGTACTTCATAAATTTTCTAGCCAAAAAAACACCTATAAAAAAAGAAAAAAATTTGAGAATTGATCACTTTTTTCTTACCTAATTTGAAAATATGGTGTATTTGAAATTCATTTATGTTTAGGTTCTTTTACCTTACTAAATTATCATCATATCTCTCATAATCATTTTTAATTTGATAGATGAATTATTAAAATTAAAAATTATGTATATTTTTCTTTTACTTCAAATAAAATTAAAAAATATTTTAGGAAAGTAAAAGATACTTACCTAGGTAACCTATCATCTTTGTTACTCAGGCCCATTCTTCATGTTCTTCGTAGATTTTCGTTTCTCCGGTCGACGGTTTGAATCTTCGTAGCTTTCTTTCCGGTCGACGATCGTCGGTCATCTTCTTCGTGGGTTGAGCTTATCTCTCGCGCTCAAGCTCTCAATTTCTGAGTAATTTGAGGCCTTAAGGGTCTAGATTTTAATTATTTTATATTGATTTTCTCAATTTTTATGCTTCAAAATCTCTAAATATTTATCTGCCTTTGAGTCGGTGATTTTCTAAAATACTCATGATTCTAATGGTTACTTCTATGTGAAAGGGGTTAAATTCAATTGAAGAACATGAATAAGCTTTTGTATATGTGTTTCTTTATGGGTTTTGTGATTTGGGTTTCTTCATGAGATATAGGTTTAAACTGTTTAGATTGTTCTTATCAATTACCGAGGTTTGTTTTCCTTGTCAAAGGTTTGGCTCATTTAGCTGATTTTTTATCTTTTCCCTTCCTCGTTTTCAAAAACCAAGTGGTGATTTTGACTTGTGGGTATGACATGAGATTTCTAAAGTAGTGAACTTTGTTTCCTCATTTGATGAATACTGAAAGATAGATTTAGATTTCAGAAAAAGAGCAAATTTTAGCTAAACTAGATTCCAGATAATTGATGTATAATGCATTCATGTGAACAAAATTCATACATGTGAACAAACACATTCATATAAATATATTTAATACACATGAATGAGCTCCAGTCACCGTCTTTACTCACGAAATGTTGAATATATTCACAATGTGCATCTGATTAACTCGTCCATATAATTGATGTTAATGGAATAAGGAGTTAAGCCACGAGAGAGGCCATCTTGTCAATTAGTAGTGGATGTGTAACGATAATTAGGTGTAGTTTGCAACTTTGTTTTGGTTTATTTTGGTTAAACATGTCTGAACATGTATTCCGGTATCACCTTTTGGACATGATTTTTGAAATTTTCATCATATTATTCATGATAGAGATCAGTATTTATCTTCATGTGTCTTATTATTGATGTCTTACTAATCTTCAGGTGTGGTATCACCTTTTGGACATGATTTTTGAACTTTTCATCATATTATTCATGCTAGAGATCATTATTTATCTTCATATGTCTTATTATTGATGTCTTACTAATCTTCAGGTGTATTATAGTTCTTGTCCAAAACAATTGAACGAAATGACTTTGGCGTTAACAAATTGTATTCACATGAACAAAATCTAGTCACATGAACAAAAATATGAACATGTTCCAAGTATGTGTTCATATGAATATTTTGTGTTTATATGAATACATTTTGGTTCATATGAATACATTTTGGTTCATATGAACACACGTATATTGGTTACGAAATATATATTTTCCATATAATAGTTCCAATTATTGTTTTAAAATCATAATAATGACCAATATGTTATAACGAATGCACCCTAGTTTCCTTATTTTAATAATAACTTATTATATTGTCATAATGTCAATTATTGAGTTGCCTAAAATGGTTACACGAAAGATTGCTATTTTAGATCTTAAAAATGTAAATCTAATTATAACTTTAATTAAAAACGTAAATCATATTTTATATAGAATTAAAGAAGGAGGGTTATTTTCGGCATTAATAAAAATTCTTTTCCAAAACCACACAATCTACAAATTACATACACATACCAACCTATTCACCTAATTACAAATAAAAAGCACCTAATTTACTAAAATACTCTATAAAAACATGTCAGAGAGTCGAAAGACTAATTGACACATCAAAAAAAGTAACCGATGAATGAAACCAAATATCAACTAAATCCGATAAGTAGAGACAGAGCGAGAGTTGCTTAATCCCCAAGAAACCATGTTCGAGAAAGAACAAAAAACATCCGAAGAGAAAAACCAAAGACGACCTGAACGAGAACCAAAAGCGAAGACATATTTTCATATTTAGCCTAGAAAACCAAAAACCCTAATTATAACAAACCAGATTATCCCATATTAACATTGAACCCGGGTATGAACCGAATACGAATTAATTGGTAAACCGAGAATTTATAAAATGTAATTAAATGTTAAATCACGATTTCTGGAAAATGGTCAAATACTACATGAAATTTCCTAATCGTGACTTTTCATACCTGTACTATAGGTAAGTGCTTATGTAATAATTTTCTTTTGATCATTAACATTACAAACGGCGCTAAAATCAAATTTACGTTTAACACCGTGTAATACGCCGTTAATCCGTACTGATTAGGATTACACATAGATTAGTTAAACGACGTCGTATTAGTCGTTGGGGAAAAAAGCGTCTCATGCCATTCGTCATTTAGGGTTTTATCGTTCCTTTTATTGTTCATCATCAACACTTCAGCAGCCTGATTTTTTCAAGCTTCGTTTGGAAATTCGGTGAAAGTAATCAATAAGGTTAGTGTTTTAGTTCATTTGAAATTGATTGTAAATGTATAAATCAACTTGTGCAATTATCAACAAGACATGATTGAGGATAAACCTTTTCCTAGTTAAAGCAGGCATTGAGATTGCAGGAAAATGTCAATTTTTTTTGTTTATCATGTAAATGGTAGTATTAACAGACCTATGAATCAATTTTGAATCAAGATGATTGATAGAAAGATTACAAAGATCTCCAGAGAAAAAAAAAAGGACATTCAAAAGGATTTATGAAAATCTCTTTACCTGGCCTTGAAATCTACACCAAACAATTCATCTGAAATATTATAGCCAATCTCTCGTTGTTCAGAAGGTGGAATTGCATTAATGTATTGAAATTCTTAAAGAAAATAGACAAAACGTAAATAAGATTATACGTTATTTTTCTGGAGGATGAAACTGAACCATTGTTGTCCGAAGAAGAGATCGCGCGAGGGAAGAAGGAGAATTTTGTCTTGGCAAAGACGAAACAGAGAAATCGAGTGTTGGTTCTTGTCCATTTAGGTTGCAAAATCTGAATTACAACATGAATCGAGCACATGAAAAGACTGAACAAACCCTTTCTTAAAAATATGAAGAAGAAAAAGAAGAACAGATTATTAGAGTCTTAGATATATATTTTCTATGTTTTAGAGTCTGTACATTGGCCAAGTATAAACCAATTGTTGTTAGTTAGTTTCATTTCTGCTAGTTGGTTATTAGTTGGTTAGTTGGTTAAGGTTTTTGATAGTAAGGATTTTCCGTGTGAAAACGTTTATCAATTCCTATTACACTATCATATCGTTGTAGTGATAATCGGTGTCAATCCAAATGGGTGTGTCATTAACCACTCTAGACTATGATGGATGCAATTGATTCAAGTTAAGTATAAAGAGGGGGGTTTGTCTAACAGCCCTATACAGAGCAGTAAAAGAAATGTAAACAGATGCAAAGAGACTAAAACTTGAAATGAAAACTAACAGGACAATGAATGAAACGAAAACAGAGGATTGAACAAGCTAAAATGCAATAAAAGATAAAACGGATTCCTGAGGATAAGGGTTATCGAAGAGTGATCGATCCCGAATT
>OVBE01017268.1:0-10516 GCA_900406425.1 Iberis pinnata | reverse complement strand
CTCTGATAGGTTGGTGAGCTGCTTGTCCGAAGTGGAAATGAGGAAGTGTGGCTCGATATGAAGTATGAAGATGGCTCGATGTAATGTTGTTGCGGCTCGATGTAAACTCTTCAGAGCTCGAGGTGGAGGTTGTTATGCGGCTCGATGTCATGAAGATGGTTCGACGTCAAGGTTGTTGTCGCGGCTTGAGGTAAAGCGTTTGTTGCGGCTCAAGGAGAAGTTGCCAGCTCGACGTAAGGTAGGAACGTGGCTTGACGTGAATGAGATGATGGCTCGAGGTGGGTTTGTCCCGGCTCGATGAAAGTGGAACGATGCGGCTCGATGTAAGGTGTTGTTGCGGCTCGACGTAGAAAAAGGGTGGCTTGACATGGATTTGTCCGCGGCTCGATGTGAAGAACTTCCTTGGATCGATGTGAAGGTTGTTGTTTGGCTCGATGTCAACTTGTTTGTTTCGGCTCGAGGAGAAGGAAAGTTGGCTCGATGAAAGGTGAATGTTGGCTCGATGACAAAGTGATAGTCGGCTCGAGATAAAAGGTTGTGTTGGCTCGATGAGGATATTTTCTTGGCTCGGATTTGTGGCTCGATGTAAAGGTTGGAATTTCGGCTCGATGTGATAGAAATTTTGGCTCGATGTAAACATGTCATTGCGTGCATTTTCCTTACCTTCTCCAAATTTTCCTTGATGTTCTGGAAAATCCTGAAATCCCTGAAAAATCTCCAAAATGCATATGTATGCAAGTGCTAATGCAAAATTTCATGAAAATGCAAACTTACTAGTAAAGTCCTATAAATGCAACATGTTCACATCTTAATGATCTTAAAATAACAGTAAATGGCTTCTAAAAACTGCTAAAATGCAGAGACATCAGATGGTGTTTTGATGAATTTGTAAATCCATAAGAATTTGAAAATATGTGGATTTTGAAATCATTGGATTTTGAAATACCATGATTTCAGCTTGGATTTGGTCCTTTGTATTTTTAAATTTAAAACACTTCCAAATCCACCAAAATAAAAAGTGGATTTTAAAATCCAATATCAAATCACTAAACGAATAACACTGGATTTCAACTGGTATTTACAAATCATTAAACGAATAACACATGATTTCAAAAGGAATTTTAAAATCATTAATCCAATAACACGTGATTTCACATGGATTTACAAATCCTTTAAAATCTTATAACCAATAACACCCCCTTAGGAACATAATGATCAAGAGTTTTATGTGTTCTGAAATAATTGTGTAATACTCTATGAATATAAATATAGTTTTATCAAGACTATCATAAGTTCTTAAGATAAAAAGTAAGAATCTGCTAAATAATCATATTTTTACACTTTAAACTCTAAATCAAATAACTATTTCAAACAATAAAAATTTTAATTGTATGTAATTTTCTCTCATTTCACTTACACAATATCATTACGATTTCTAAGGCAAAGTCAATAGTTTTTAAAAAGGTGATAATCACATGACTACTTGTCAACAAAATAATTTTTGTCTTAAAAATTAAAATATTTTCTTTTATTAATTACTTGTGGAATCAAGTATCCATTTTTTTGTTAACAATTTAAACTTTTCTTTTTAAAAAATGTTATAATATCTCCCTTTATTAATTACTTGTGGAATTAATTATTCTCTTTTTTATTGAAACTTATAAAAATTAGGTTGACCAATAATACATATAAATATAATCAAACATATTTATGTAAGATAATAAAAGGCTAATATATTATGATAATATTCACTATCATTATAATATTCACTACCCTTAAAATTAATATCAACATATATTAAAGTTTTTTAGTTTTAAACAAAGATAAAATGTTATACTATTAATCTTCTTTACATTTCATTATTTTAATCTTAAAATTTATATTTATTTACTTTGATCTCTTGTGTCCTTTTACAAAATCGCGAAAACTAATATCAATATTTTTTAATTTTTTATTATGTTTGTTATTATGTAGTTCTATTTATAAGAGCAATACATTTTTTTTTTTGTGGGTATTCTATTATTTTAGAAAACTAATAAAATATCAATAAGAAAGTTTATGTTAGTTTAATATACTATATTGACACATGTCATAATCTTAATTAAAAATAGCACATGTCACGATCTTATAAATTGCAATGTTGCTTACATGTCACACTCATGTGGAACGCGTTCCATTTATATAATAAGATGGTTTGAACTCAAATGTGCAAGGGAAGATTTGGGCTTAGTTATTATATTTTGGATATATCTTTAATTCATTTTTCTATCTATTAAATGAGTTACTAAACTGAAATAGATTATGATTTTTATGTTTGTAGGTAATATATTTGATGTTGTGGAGTAAATGAATCCATGTTTTGACTAAAAAATAAAATTGCATTATGTTGAAGATTATGAAAAAAAAGAAGATTATTTTTCTCCTATATAAGAATGCCGAGAGGTTTCTTTTATATAGAAGATCTACTTCACCTTAGATTTTTTTATTTTCATCTACAACATTCATTTTGCGTTTAAGCTTTCCAAAATCTAGTTAGAGCTTGTTTTTATTTATAGTTAGTTGCGTTTGTGTTAAACAAAATATTTATTGAACTTAGTTATTTTGATTTATAATTTGGTTCTCGAAAGGTTTTACTTTTGCTAGCTTTTTGTATTTTCAAAGTTTTACGTTAAATATCTTTCATAGAGACAAAAAAAATATTTCTTGAACTATCTGAAAGACGAACTACCGGAGAATTAGAACCTATTAAACATTAACATCATTGTATACGCTTGTTTTTTACATTTGCGTGAACATCTCAAAAATTATTCATACATTCATACATTGTTTGGTGTTAAAGTGGTATTTACTATACACATCTAAATATTCAAATCTTATATACATATTTAATATATAATATAACATCATTTTACTAACGTATATCATTTTATGTTATTTTACAATAGAAAAAATTAAAAGTAAATAATATATTTGAAACAAAATCATTTTTACTATAATTTTCATATAAAATGATAAGATAGATTTTATTTTTAACAAAAAATGATTAAAATCTTACATAATATATTATTATTATCTCATTTATAAAAATTACATATGTAAAATATAATTATTTTGCATATAAAACCAAAATGTATTCTTAAATTTACTTTTAGCATATTAGTTAAAAATTATAATATAAATAAATAATTTGACATATATTAAAATAAATTTTGTTTTAAATTATATAATATATTTTCATCTATAATTTTTATATTTAATAAAATTAAATATTTATTCATAAGTAATATAATAAAAATAATGACTAAAATGCCATTAATGAATTAAAAAGTTAAAGACAAAAGATATTATTTTTTGCATATAAAAATAAAATTACATAATAATTCATGTATTCTTAAATTAGTTTCTAACATATTAATTCAAAAAAAAAACTCTAGAGATATAAGTTTTTTACTAAAGTCTAAAATATAAATAAATTAATTGGATAAATATTAAAATATATATTTAAAAATTATATATATATATATATATATATATATATATATGAACATAATAATGACTAAAATGCTTCAAATTGAATAACAAAGATGAATGGAAATTGATGTAATGTTATATAAAAAAATTAAAACTTCTTACACAATAATATAACAATTCTATAACCAAGAATCTCCATTATTTTGTATACTTGTTGATGGTCAACAAATAAAAATGTTTCCAAAGAAAATTATGACTATATATGGATTGAATTGTATGTTTTCGAGCCCTAAAAAATTGGTCAACTTAATTTTAATAAGTTTCAAGGAGAAAGGTAAAAGTAATTAATTCTATTTTTTACAAGTAATTAATAACGGTGGATATTTTAACCTTTTAGAAAAAAGAAAACTTTATCATATTGACAAGAAAAAAGAAACCTTTTTGTGGTGTGATTATAACCTTATAAAAAATCATTGACTTTTCCTTAGAAATTATAATAGTCTAGTGCGAAAACCAATCTTTTAGAGCAAACTACACAATATTAGAGAATCTAATTTTTGTTATGTGGAAGAAAAAAAGGAAGTGCTTATTTGGTAGATTCTTGTTTTTTTATGGTCTTACTCTTAATAATACGTATTTTTTTTAGAATGATAATACTTTATTTATATTAAAAATTCACATATTTTCCATAATTATTTTAGAATACATTAAAATACTCTATATCCATCTCTTCTTCATAGTCTCACGAAATTTAATTAGATTGACGTTCATGAGGAGCCAACCACTTGGTTAACAAGTAATCAGCTCTTCTCCATGGTGGAACCGAAAGCCCTTTTTTCTTTAAACTTTTCTCTGCAATTTTTGACATCATAACCACCACATTCTTAAGTCGATCCACCTTTCCCACAAAAATGTAAGGAAGCATTTGTGCCATTGACTCATAGGCCCTGGTCGGACGTGCAATCAGGAATTTCGACTTGAAATCAACGTCGATTAACACTCTCTCCCCTCCGATCAAAACATCAAAATATTTATATTCTCCTATGAGCCATCATTTTGCAACAATTGTTATTATAGCTTATAATTTTTAAAAATTTTCAAAAAGAGAATCATATTTTCAATTTGGAGAAGACGCACCAGCTGGAAGAAGAAGTCTTTCCGATTGCTCCCATTTAGATTTGCATATAGATGCATCATATCCTAAAGCGATCAATTCATTCACAAAAGTTTGCAATTGAGAATTGTCTTGATCCAAATTCTCCCCATATTTTTCGACGATCGCCGTCGTATTTGTCGCCAATTCACTTTCTCTTGCCGAGATTTTTTCACAAAAAACAAGATCCTACAAATCATTAAAATTTTATTCTTTTCAACAACATTAATTATGTAATTATGTATTATGGTAAATTTTAATCTACATAGCAAAAAAATCTTTTGTCAAACAACACTAATTTTGGTTAAATATTGAAAAAAAAATTGAATAAAATAAAAGATTTTTTTATTACAAATAAGTTAATAAAGATCCTTGAAAACGTACCTTGACCTTTTGAAGAAATACATTGGATTCTTCTTCATCAGAGCTATCAGTGTCACTGCCACTAAAACAGTTGCACCAGGTTCGGTCAACGCATTGTTGATTCTCATTATCGGAATCTTCAATATAGTTATGAACCATGTTTCTCAAACTGGCAGAACTTGGTTCAAAGTCCTCTAAACTGCTTGTCGGGAGCGATTGATCTTCAAAAAAAATGTTTTTGTGAGTAGACGGACGTTCAAAAAGTTGCCACAATCTCATTTTTGACGCTTGCCTCATCGTTGGCTCATCTGTTACACCTTTTCCTTTGATGTGTTGGATTTTGGAACGGAAATTCATTTTTCAAAACTTGAAAGGGAAAGCAATGCAAAATGAATGTTGTATATGAAAAGAAAGAAATCTAAGGTGAAGTAGATCTTCTATACATGAGAAACCTCTCAGCATTATTATATAGGAGGAAAAAAATCTTCTCACTGTTTTTATCATACGTGTAAAAAAGCTTATCTTCCAATGGTTATAAGTCATGCGTCACTTTTTTATTAATGTTCTATACTAGTCTTCCAATGGTTATAAGTGACGCGTCACTTTTCTATTGGTGTCCATACGTCACGAAAACCATTGTTTAATTCAAAACAGATCCATCTCACATTGTTTATTGTTAAAGTGGTATCTTTTGTACACATGCAACATCATCTCCAAATTATTATTAAAAATTTAAATGTATATTGTACTAAAATTGTAAAGTTCATCATATCTAGAATACTTGCTTAGTCAATATCACTTAATTATTGTTTTTTTTGCTCGAAATCACTTAATTATTGTTTAATGTAAAAAAGTATATCACAACCTGTTTATTGTTTAAGTGGTATTTACTGTATACGCGTCAACTCATCTCTGAATCATAATTATAAAGTTCAATGTAAATCTATCATATTAAATTTGTGAATTTCTTCATATCTAGAATACCGATAACTAATAAATTTATTTTACTTCAACATAATGCAATTTTGTTTTTAGTCAAAAACATGGATTCATTTACTCCACAACATAAAATATATTACCTAAGAACATATAAATCATAAATCATAATCTATTTAAGAACAGTCAGGTGTAAATTATGAAAATTTAGTAACTCATTTAATAGATATAAAAATGAATTAAAGATATATCCAAAAATCTAATAACTAAGCCCAAATTTCCTTTGCACATTTGAGTTGAAACCATCTTATTACATAAACGGAATGCGTTTCACATGAGTGTGACACGTAAGCAAAATTGCAATTATTGAAATCGTGACATGTGTTATTTTTAATTAAGATTATGACATGTGTCAATATAGTATTTTAAACTAACATAAACTTTCTTATTGATATTTTATTACTTTTATAAAATAATAGGGTACCCACAAAAGGAAATATGTATTGCTCTTTTAAATGGAAACGTATAATAACAAGCATAATAATAAAATTAAAAATATTGATATTAGTTTTAGCATTTTGTAAAACGAAACAAGAGATCAAAATAAATAAATCTAATTTTTTTGCCGTCAGTTATATTATATTAAGCTAGAAGATACAACCCATTTCAAGGTAGAATAGATCCCACTATGAGAAAGATACAAACACACATGGTAATTGACCTCACACAGGAGGTGATAAGACACACATAAAATGAGAAGAACTCCCGATAAGGAAGAACGTAGTCTAGTAAAAACTAAACTACAAAGCATGATATATTCCTCTAAATCCCTAATTTTCATAAGAAAATAGGTGAAATCACAAGGAAACATACTACCTAGAAGGGGTACTTCTAGACCTAATAAAACATAAAAGAAGACATTACCCAAAATACAAAGAAGACTAATAAAATCTAAAACACACACCAAATAAATATAAATTTAAAGATTAAAATAATAGAATGTAAAGAAAATTAATAGTATAAATTTTATATTTGTTTAAAACTAAAAAACTTTAACATATGTTGATATTAATTTTAAGGACAGTGAATATTATCATGAATATATTAGCCTTTTTATTATTTTACATAAATATGTTTGATTATATTTATATGTATTATTGGTCAACCTTATTTTAATAAGTTTCAGTTAAAAAAGAGAATAATTAATTCCACAAGTAATGAATAAAGAAAGATATTTTAACATTTTTTGAAAAGAAAAGTTTATATTGTTAACAAAAAAATCTATACTTGATTCCACAAGTAATTAATAAAAGAAGATCTTTTAACTTAAAAAAAATTATTTTGTTGACAAAAAATACTTTTTGTGGTGATTATCACCGTTTGAAAAACTATTGATCACTTTGCCTTAGAAATCGTAAAAATATAGTGTAAGTGAAATGAGAGAAAATTACATACAATTAGAATGTTTGTTGTTTAAAATAGTTATATGATTTAGAGATTAAAGTGTAAAAATATGATTATTTAGTAGATTCTTACTTTTTATTTTAAGAACTTATCATAGTTTTGATAAAACTCTATTTAATCATAGCGTATTACACAATTATTTCAGAATACATAAAACTCCGAACCATTATGATCCTAAATCTATATTATTAATTGGGAAGGATTTTTTAAAGAGAAGCCTTAAGTTTGTTGAAACTTCTATGGAATGCCATTACTTTCTAATGAAAAAATTAATGATTTTATTAAAAGTATAATTGATTTAAGTTAATCATCCCCAAAAAATAGAAAACTAAATCTCTTGAAAAATTTTCAACCTAATATTTTTAAAAATTTAATACTTATTAGAATATATTTGAGTAGTTTGATATATTTTAGCCAATCAGGATTTTGCATAAATGGTTTCTTATTTTTTAGAAAAACTAGTTTTTCAGCATTTTATCACTTTTCAAGTAAAAACCAAAAACCATATATCTTTTGGATTTTCCAGCAAAATTAAATGGTACATTGATAGGTCTAGAATTTAATCATAGTCTATTACTGCAGAGAACAATTCAATGTAGCAAAGACAGGGTATCGAATCCACAGAGACCATAATAGTACACGTTTCAGTTTCAATTCAAATCTGGCTAAAGCTAGAATAATAAGATTGATGTTTATCAAAACAATAAATTAAAACGGTTTAAAACTTATAAAATAAAAGCGTCAGGCATCAGAGAAACCACATGTAATCAGGATTGGAAAGTCAATTTATCATGCAGAGATTTTCATTAAAAATAGTTTTCAACATGAAAGACAGAGATGGTTTAATCTCCTCCCGGAGTATTAAACCTTATGTTCAAATTATCAAAGACAAACTCCCGTCGTCTTTTAAATAACGGAACATGCATTATAGATCAGATTCAATTGTTCATAAACAATTAAGACAATACTCCCGCAAGAAAAATCATTTATTCATCTCGACTAGATCCAACTTCTAAACCAAATCTTTTTGTGTTTATCAGTCTAATATCAATAAACTAGTTAGCTACTCAAATTTATGCATTAATAATAAGTCTAGACTAAGAACCTAACAATTATTATCCCCTTATGCTCTGTTCCCTCAGAAATGATTTGCTCAAACGGGCAAAGGTTGCTCGATCGAGCAAATCTCTCTGCATCAATTTCCAGACTTTTAAAATCTGCATCTTCTCCAAAATTCTCAGCTTCTTCCTCTTAATTACTCACCAAAGTCTTGCAATACCCTTTTGGATTCTCTTAAACTTTCCCAAGAAAGACACTAGCTTGTCTTTTCACAGCTTCAGAAGTCTGAGCAACTTGCACATCCAATTGCTTCACATGAGTTGATAATGCATCAAACTTTTGATTTAGCTCCTTCACTTCTCTTTTGATCACTGTTNTGCTTAAACATCATCTCAACTGAATTACTTGGTTGAAGTTGGGCTTGTTGGAATACATGCTGAGAGGTTTGTGGAAAACCGCCTGAATTAGAATTCAGCACAAATGATTTCTGCTGTTATGGGTAGTGTTGATCTTGGGGGTTCTCAAAATTGGTATTTTCTAAGAAAAATTAGGATGAGTCTTGTTAAAACCTTGATTATAACCTTGATTATACACCCTTTGACCTTGAGCATTGATGTAACTCACTTCCTTCTCAACTTCACCAGTGTTCAGTTCTTGAACTGCAAAGCAATTAACCTCAGAATCATCTACGGCACTGACCTGTTTATGAGTTTGACCTTTTAGAAGCTGATTGATTAGTCCTTTCATCTCTGAGAATTCTCCTTTCAGCTCTGAGATTTATGAGTTAGCTGCTAATACCGGAACCTTTGTTTGGCGATCAAACTCTGGGCAATGATTGCTATTACTAGCTGCCAGATTCTCTATCAAATGATATGCATCAGGAACGGGTTTCTGCATGAAATCTGCATCGATTGCTGTATCTAAGGACAACTGATACTTCTGTTTAATTCCTCTATAAAAGGTATTGAGGAGATTCACGAAGTAGCTCTTTGAATCGTTCACAAGATTCATAGAACGATTCTACAGGAGTTTGAGCAAAAGCAGAGATCTTGTTCCTTAAGGCATTAATCCTAGTAGTAGTGAAAAACAGATTGATAAACTTGGCTTTGCAGTCATCCCATGTTACTATAGAACCTGCAGGTAGAGACTTTAACCAGCGAAGTGCTTTGTCAGCTAAGGAATGACTGAACAAACTGCAATGCATGAAATCGCTGGTTACTCCATTGAGTTTTATAGTGCTGCAGATATCCTCAAAGACGTCAATATAATTCATTGGGTGCTCGTTAGGTAAACCACTAAATTGGTTGTTACGAATCATTTGAATAAGAAAAATATCCCTTCGCTGAGGTTGAGGGGGCTGGATGGGATTCCTATTATCATAGTGAGCTTGAGGATTGTTGTACGAACCAACTAGAGGATTGTTCTGAGCATTGAGCTGATTAACTCTCTCCGGATCCCATACAAGATAAAGTTCCTTGCATTTACGTTTTGAGCATTTGGATTCCATGGAGGAGCTTGGTTGTTGTTAGCTCCTTGTTGGCCTTGTGGCACTGGATTGCCGTTACCACCACCTCGTCCTTGGTTAATGAGTAGATTAAGTCCAAGAACTGGTGGATCGTTTTGACCTTGGGGTCCATCCGGAATGACTAGATCAACGTTACCAGCCATTTGACTAGATGAGCTTTCGCTTTTCTTGATCTTCCGGTTGGAACGTTCTATTCTTGCAAGTTCCGAGTTACTGAGGCTTAGCAATTCCGAGGATTTGTCAGATCTTCTAATCATACACCTGTAAAACAAAAACAAGCAAAAAGGAACGAGATGAGTACTGAAAATAAAAACTTTAGACGAGATTCTAATAAAAAACTAGAAAGGCACACTGCTTATTGAAATTCAATTTATCTTTAACTCAATAATATTTCATCGAAGTAACCGTCATTTACCCTAACGATTATCAAGCTCCAAGCATCGCTACTTATCTATGCACCAAACATCGCGACTTATTTATGTGAGAATTTTTTTTGAAAATGCCATAAAAGGAGCTTGAAGTAAGGGAAAATGCCATATGGACAA
>OVBE01017266.1:0-10518 GCA_900406425.1 Iberis pinnata | reverse complement strand
TCGTGTATTAAAAGGGTAATTGGAACACAATTGATGTATTAAAATGAAATTTTCCCAAATTGTATTAATTACATTTTATGCCATTTAATTTTTTATATTTTTACAATTCTCACTTAAAATTCATTTTAGATTTAATATTTAGATTTATAGTTTTAATAGATAGTTTTTTAAACCATCAACAAGGTAATTTAGTTTTTTGAGCTTAAACAAACAACATTTCGAACTTTGGCTTTGTTATTCATTATTTTTTTGTCAATATATTTACCTTTGACAATAATAAGGTTAATTAGTTTTGTTATTATTTTAAATTGAAAGAAAATTAATAATTATTCATGTAGTTTATTTTTGTGAGAGTAACTATAGGAAAATATATTATTGTTATCAATATATACATGATATGTTAATTACAATTTTATAATATATTTTTATGTAATTTTCTTAACTAACTAAAATAAAAAGCCCAATTTTTCGTTTGGTAATTCTCAACCTTCTTTTAATCGTATCTTTTTGCTCATTATGTTTTTTCCCATAAATAATCGGCTCATATTTATATATAAAATTAAGAAAATATATAAAATTAGTTAAAATCATAAAAAGTAACACCGTAATTATCTTTTATCATATTCGAAGTAATATAATTCCCGTAAAATTATAAAACCGGCGTTATAAGTAAAGGTGTAATTTAATATTTAATTATTGATAGAAAACATAAATAAGATTAAAATACAAATTATGTAGGGTTTAGAGTTTTGTTTTACTGTTTGGGTTATGCATTGGGGTTTAGTGTTTATGGATTTAGGGTTTAGTGTTTAACTTTCAAGAAATAAATTAGATTTATATTAGATAAAAATATAAAGAATTACGTATAAAAATATAATTTTAAGAATCTACTTAATTACATTTTCTGCCATTTAATTTTTTTCTTTTATAATTCTCTTTAAAATTCGTTTTATATTTAATATTTTGATTTGTAGTTTTAATAGATTATTTATTAAAAACCATGAATCATGTAATTTAAGTATTTTCGATTAAACAAACAAAAATCTCACCATAAGTTTTTATCTTGCTATTATATTCATTGTATAAACCCAAATTATGATTTATTGATTAATATATTATTTTATTTATTCTTGATTTTTTTCTATGAATATTATTTATATTGATTCTCAAAAATGTGATGTTATATTTATATAATTTTCATATAAAAAATAAACAAAATTATCTAGAAAAGTAGATACTTAATAATGTCTACATCTAAATGTTATTTTAATTATACGATCAATTAATGAGATCTCTTTCATAATCTTTGAGTTTAATTTTTAGAAATTGTACCTGATTTTAATATAGAAATATAAATAAAAGAATTTAAAAATATACAAAGACGAATATGTAGACGTGATTTTTGATGTTATCTCTTAACTCGACGTAAAAGATTTGTATGAAATTAAATCGTTATCCAATTAAAATTTTGGTTATCGGATATAAGATTATTTATATACAAATGTTATCTACATTTACATCAGTATTTATATCACATGATAATCTCAAATTTCATTTTATTATTATTATGATTATGATTTTTCTTTATTATTTTTTATAATATTACATGATAATTATATATTATATTATACTATTATTGTTAATGTTATGATATTGTGATATTTCTTATTTAAAATCCATTGTTTTGTTATAATATTATATGTTAGTGGTATGATTATAAAGATCAATTATATATATGCGTAATTACTTTTATATTCATCAATATATTTAACGTAAATATATTAAATATATTTATTATATATATTAATATATTATTCTTATTTTATTATGCTAAGATATATGATATATATTTAAAGATATATCTGAATATATATTTTGTGGTATCCTCTAAATTTTGTGTATATATATAATATATGATCAATATTTAAAGATATATATATATAAATATATTTTGTAGTATTCTCTAAAATTTGTGTATATATATTATATGATAAATAATTACATATATATATATATATATGAATTTATAATCATATTATATTTATATAAAATTTTTGTAAACACAATTTATTAATTTAATTTTTAATACAAATAAACTTCAAATTTCTCCATGACCCTACAATCTAGATTTATTTGTCTCAAAGGGATAGAGATAGATCAATGCCACAATCTTTAGTTTTGTCTTCTTCATGATGATAATTATTGTTGACTCCAATCTTTGAGATGAAATTCTCCTCACTCAAAACATTCTCTTTCGTAAACAAATTAGTGGATGGAAGGGAAATAAAAGAAGGAACGTTTCTAGGAGCCCTTGAAGAAGAAGAACCTATGAAGTTGAGAGTAGGAGGAACCATGCGTGAAGTTATGTCCATGCTCATGGCATTGTTTATGGGGTTGATGAAATCATCAAAATTGATCCCAAGATGATTTTCATGTGATAAAGCATTGTTTGAATACCCACCAAAGAAGAAGTTAGCTTCCATCACTTTCCGCTTCTTGTTCATGTCTCGTTCTTTCTTATGTGCATTCTGGTGACCACCTAAGGCTTGTAAGGATGAGAACTCTTTCTTGCATAACTTACAAGAAAAGATCTTATTTGATTTTGTTGGGTAAAACCTCATGATCTCTTTTCCTCTTCGGACAGCACCATAAGCACTCCCACTATTTTCAGAAACGACGTGTTTTTTTGTAGTGTTGTTCTCCTCGGATTCCTCTCTAACCACAAGAATGCCTTTGAGTTTTTGGGTGTTTGGTGTGGAAGAGTTTGAAAAAGACACAATTTGATTCTCCATGTCTTTTTTTTTTGCTTTGTTGGGATTGACAAGTGATCTTAGATTGGGGAAATGAAGATGCTATTTATCAAGAAAATAACCTTAATGTTTGTTAACTATTATGGTATAAAATCTCAAATGGGCTCTTACTATGAATTTTATAAAGTTATGTGGTTGTTCTTTTAACTACGTACGTTGATTTACTTTTTTAACATAAATTTTATTTTAAAAAAAGTTTTAGTCAAAGTATCATTTTACACTGTTATGGAAGGATGTTGTTTTTTTTTACTATTTTATAGAAAATGTTTAATAATTGCAAAATACAAAAAGAAATTGTAGATATATGGAAAAACTAACTTGGAAGATATGTTTCATAAACATTGCATTTTGACAGCTTTGTTTGACTACAGTTGTATCTTTGCCATAACTAAAAATAGTGGATTTTCTTCTTTATAAGAAAAAATTTTTTAAAGGAAAAAAATGATAAAAAAGAGTAAAAAAAAGAATAACAATTCTATTCCTTATATATATATTTCCGGATATAATATATCCACCGTAAAAAGCTTCACTTCCTTTTGTGACGATTTTCCCTAAATGATATCATAGAACTATTGGTTTAAATTGATTTAAAGATGAATTTGTGAATGATTTATTACATCACAATATGATTTGATCTTTTTCATTAAAATACAACATCATTTGAAATACCTTTTCCTGTGTGAAAATATTCACACGAACATTTTTTTCTTCAAATTATACCTTTGTAAATAAGTATATACAACATTGTGTTGTGTTGTTTCCCATATATACTTTTATAAACTATTAAATTCAAGATGATATTCTTTAAATTCTACAAATTCGGTTAAACTTGTTTTAGAAAATTCTAACTTTTTGGTGCCTCAAATTTTTCAAAAATTCCAAAATTGAAACCTCCTTATTAATATAGAGGTTTCAAATTACGACTCCCCATTTTTACAGTCAAATTTATAAAATTGATTTGAAATATTTTTAAACAAATGTTTGAGTTTAATTTAATTTATCAAATTAAAGTGAATTAAACTGATTACAGTGAATATTATAGTTAAAATTTTCTCCATATGAAATATAAAATGATCTCAATTTTCATACAAAATGATCCCAGTTGAAATGTATATATTTTAGGATTAATTTTATAGTCCATTTTTTATTTATATAATCGAAATTTGTATACAAAACAATATAGACAAAATCATCATAGTTTATAAATCAGAAGTATGAGAACTGATAAAAAAAGCTTTTATGCTAGCACTACACACCAACAAGTGATGAATATACTCAAACTCATCATCACCAATGACTCTTCTCAAACCAAAGGATAAAGATAATGATCAAACAAATAAAATGGGTCACAAAAATACTTCAATTTATTAACTCCGAATATGATGTTCATTCATAAATATAAGCTTTAATATATAAACACCTCAAAAGCAGTCGTAAATGATACTATTCAATATTTAGTAAAACTCAAAACAATTTTTTATTGTGCATATAAGAGAGAGAGAAAAATAGTCGACAATAAATGTTGTTTTGACCGTGTACGAGATTGGTTGTTCTTCTCTTGTCTTTCTGCATAAAATACTCCTTTCAACTTTATTTAATGCAATATAACCGATAAAAATACATCTCATGCCTAGTTGTTTGGGTGAACTAGAATCAACATAATGACAACAACCTATTGTGCTTCTTTTGTTCAACCTCCTTATCTTGCACACTTTCTCCTGCATCAATCACTTTAGGTTCAAATGGATTCGACCTCAAATCTAGTAGTTCGTCATCCTCCAAATATGGTGAAAGATCCCTACAATGAATGTTTTAGAAACTCCATATTCACTTGGAAATTCAAGTTTGTAAGCATTATCACCAAACTTCTCAAATATCTTGAATGGACCTTCTGCCTATGGAATTAGCTTTGATTTTCGCTTTGCTGGAAACCTCTCTTTCCTTAAATGCAACTAAACTAGAACATCGGGTTCAAAAGATTCAGAACACAAATTCTTGTTTGCTTTCTTCTTATACTCCCCATTCACCTTTTGAATCTCAGCTTGAACATTCTCATGTAGCTTCTTCATTATTTTCAATCTTTCGATTGCTTTATAATTTACTTGGAACTCACAAGGCCATGGGATCAGAGCAAATATGAGTCATAATATTTAGTTCATTGTCTATTTATCATTCCATTATTGATTTCTTTGGACATGAAAAAGAGAAGATTCTGTTAACATATTCTATTTTATGTCTAGCCCATAATTTTCTATCTTCGATAAATTTAATGCAAAATCTCATATTCTCTTAATCACGTTCGTTTTATAGAAGAATCACTCTATATAGTACTTTTTGAACAGTTGAACCTTTTCATTTAAGTCTTCTTGAAAATTTTCTTTATTCAGTTTCTCAAGAAATTTTTCATTTTTTTTCTCCTAATTTCTTTTTCTTTCGGCAATTTTTGTCTTTAGGGCTCATTGACCTCCTCTTTTCAACCGAACTTTAAGCTCATTTGCTTTGTTCTCATAATTTGTTCTTTAGAGACATTAACTATTGATGGGGTATTAGCAGCAGGAATGTATGATTTGTCACTCTTTGAAATTAATATATGTGTCACCATGTAATCTCTTTTGATAGTTGTTTAATACCTTCCCTAACTAAAATTAATCTTCATTTAAATTATTCTCGACAAAACATGCCGTAAATATATTATCAATTGCATGGCTCTAGGTATCTAATGATATTTGGTGATGTCTAATATATTTATTCGATCCATTTTTGTTCGTTTTGGAAGGATTATAGGAGATCGCATATGCCCCCACACTATATTTTGTAAGGTATTTACACAAACGAAAGAACCTCAAACTCGCAACAAATACCACTTGAAAGAAAAGAAATTACAGTTTTATTAATCATAAATAGGTCTTTTGGAGCTTTAGATGCCTTAGAGAAATTCATAATCACCTGCATAAATTTAATAAATTAAGAATATCTGATTTGGCTCGACAGTTTAAGAGCTGAAGTGTTTAATGCTTATTTCAATCTGTCCAGTTTGAAGTCTTTGATGAATTCTTTTTCTTCTAGACAAAAAATAAAAAATAATCTAGACTCTAGAGACTTAGAGTACCACTAACATGTCATTTTTCGGCATACTATTGGGAGATATTCGTAAGACGCCAACAGAGTTATTCTTGAGGTACACATACATTAGAGTTGTTGACAACAAAAGCCATAAAAATAGGGAAAAATCTTAAAAATACTCGAACTCTTTAATTTTTTTAGTGGAAACACACCATAGTAATCACGATCCACCACAGACAGAATCAGAATTGTTTGCGATAATAATTACTTTTTTTATTTGTCAAAGTAATGCGATATGCAGACATAACATATTTCATCTGTTAGCTTATAAGTCTTCGAAAAAGCTTGGTTAATCTTTATTTTTCAACGAAATTGTTATCAATTTTTTTTTTGTTTCAATGGTTGTATTGAATTATTGAATTTGTGCTTTGCAAACTGTCTTATAATATAATATATTTGATTTGTTGTGGAAAAAAGTAACCAGTTGTGCTAGTAGCCACGAAGAAAGTTCATACATTCAATTAACCAAATACCAATTAATAAGCAAAGAAGAAAACATTAACTCTCTCTCTCTACTCATCATCTTCGTCGTCTTCAATGTCGTCAAACTTAGAATCATTACCAGTTTCGCTCTATGAATCACTCAACATTACCTTCCTGTTTGCTCTTTGTGGCCTTGCTATTGCACCGATGTCGGTCTTGAGATCTCTTCTGTTTGTCTACGTATGAGCCTCAATAGCAGCTTCTAGAGCCTCTAAATGTGGCTCTAAGCAAGTATGAGAACAGAAGTAACACTCAAAACCCGTATAAACGAAAGGAAACAGACAACGAATGCCACAAACGGAACAATGTGGTCGTGTGACACCATTGTTGCGAACTACTCTAGGCATGTTCTCATCTTCGTGATGAATCTTGACATTTGAAAAGTCTCCAAAAACACATTGAATATGACAAACGATTCCACACTCTTCACACTCGTAAAACCATTTCGTTGGATCAACTTTTGTTTCACAAACCGTACACCAATATGGTCCATGTTGATGTTTATCGCCAAAGCTTAACATTAGAGGATGATCATCACATCTATGTTGTATCTTCTTTGGATACTTAGCACATTTGTAACATAAGTTGAACTTACACTCTACACAACGCAACACATAATCTTTTATATTGTCACAAGCTCCACATGTGTCCTTGTTTAAATTTGTGAGGAATAAAGCATGAGGATGACACTCATGCTCACACGACCAATCAATTGAAGCACATCTCAAATCCAGTAGTTGCAATACTGTGTCTCCATTTCGAAACTCATACCTGTAGCCTGATGAAAGTTGTGTACAAGCAACACACTTAAAGAAGCCTTGACCATCATAAAACCTCGTTTTAAGTGAGATACGAGAGCTACTTAAACAATGTCGTTGCCAAGAACGAAGATAAGCGCATGTTTGATGAAGAACATAGTCACATTCCATGCAACTA
The DNA here is from genome assembly GCA_900406425.1 of Iberis pinnata. Lineage (NCBI taxonomy): Eukaryota > Viridiplantae > Streptophyta > Magnoliopsida > Brassicales > Brassicaceae > Iberis > Iberis pinnata. The sequence goes on along the minus strand of OVBE01017266.1, from coordinate 3,166 downwards.
TACAACTTTTCTGAATAAATAAGACCATCACATAATTGGCATCTTATGCTTTCGTCACGAGCTACACCATCCTCTATAAGTCTTAAGTTATGAGAAGGATGCATTTGATGATTAATCACATTCTCTTCAATCACTTTAAACATTGGCTCTTCTTCTTCCTCTTCAGGTACTCCTTCGAGTTCTTCACCATCCCATACATGTCTATTTGTTGCACATATAGAATGTACAACAAAATCAGGACATTTAGAGCAAGAATATGCTCCATATATCCAATTTATACTCAAACGACAAATTCTACATATCATATTCCCATAAGTAAGAGAATAAGTATGAGAAATGCGATGATTATGACGATTGATGTTTATAACATGTGGTTTATTGATGCAATCTTCATGGACCATGAAAGAACAAGTGAGACACACATAAGGGTTACGTTCACCATGTGTACCACAAACATTGCAAAGAAATGAGACTTCTCTAGCCATTAGGGTTAATGGATGGTTATGACATTTGGATTCACCAATCATTACTTGCTTTGGTGATTTAACACATCTCATATCCAATGTAAAATTGCATGTAAAACAATGATAAACAACATTTCTCAACTTTTGTCGACATAAACTACATTTACCGTCGGTGTAAGAAGGTGCGCCATCAATGAGAAGTTTGAGAGGATGATTCGAGTGAGACTGGTGGTTGATATCTGATGTTGTTGCAATGCATTCTTTGTGCCAATTCTTTCGACAAATATTGCAATGATAACAATCAGAATGAACAAAAAATAGCTGTTTATCACCACACTCGTAACAAGGTTTAAAAGTTAATTCATTAGGTGATAGAGGATGTTGGTGTCCTGGAAGCTCCACCATCTCAAACTTTTTTGGGTTTTTTTCTCTCTCAGATAAACTCATGGTGAATTTAAGAAAGCTAATAGATGATAATGATCTAGCGAGTCATCCCTCTTATAATGAGAATCCCCATACCTTTAATCTTTTTATAATATGAATATAATACCGGTTAGGATTATAAACTTCTAATTTAAAATCATTTGACAATTAATGAATTTAATTTATCTATATCCTTTATATATTAACTTTTTTCCTTAAAATATGTCACCATTTTTGAATATATTCAAAAATCATCCTCGGCGATTTATAATATATGAATATAATCGGAGCCGATCCTAAGATTTTAAAGACCGCAAGATATAATGAAAAATATGGGCCGATTCTTAAATAAAATTTTGAAAATCAGCCAATTCTTAAAATAAAATTTTTAAAATATAAATTGGACCGTAAATTTATGTTTATTCTACTTGACATCAGGATCGGCCCAGAATATAGGGTTAGTGATAATGTTTAGATCGTGTTCAAGTATATGTAAGTTTAACGTCACGATGGATCAAGCTGGCCCGAGAGTACAATATTTAGTAATTATTACATATTTTCTTATTTTTAAAATGAGTATGCAGTCTCTTACAGCTTTCTCATGCTATAAACTATTTTTATTATTTAAATCACAAATCATATCTTATATAAATATATAAGTATTTTTTTTATTTTTTTGTTGTCTGGATACAACCTGGACGAAGTATTATATTCCACCGAAGAAAATGGATCCAACTCGTGACAAAACGAGAAATTTGTAATTAATGAATACACCGAATCGTTATTAATTATAGAGTATTTTAGTAAATAAAGTGTTTTTTATTTTTAATTAAAAAAATAGGTGGGGTTGTATCCATAATTTGTAGTTTGGGTAGATTTTTGGAAAGTGGAAAAAAAAATTCCGAAAATAACCCTGCATATTAATTCGAATTATTTATAATATATATGTAATTAAAATAGGAAAGTATGATTTAATTATTTAAAAATAAATTGTGAAGTGTATTTTTTAGGAAAGTAGTGACAAAAAAAAATTAGGAAAGTAAAAATATGAGCATATAATAATCGTAGATCAATATAAGGAAACTATGAAAGATTCTTGATTTTGTTTTAAACGTAGATCAATATAAGGAAATTATGGTCGTTTTAGTGGGTACTAAATCATTTGTTACGTATATTCACATGAATGCAGTCTGTTCACATGTATGTCACTTGTACACATAAATGAATTTTATTCACGTGTATGTAAATTGTGCACATAAAAAATTTGATTAATTGTTTTGTTCACGTGTATATATATTGTTCATGTAAAACAAACGCAATTTCTAAAAAGTTCAATTCAATATAATAAGCGTAGATCAATTTCTACCTACCACATTACAACATTTACATTGGTTAAGGTGATTGTACATTAATAATGAATGAACGCTTGATTGCATCTCTTGTTTCCTAGACTCTTGTGTGTACGGAGATTCGGTTACTGCTGAAGGATTACATATGTGTCTCGTGCGATTGTGAATGCTAATATCTTGAGTAGTCCCATCAATCACCTTTTTCATGCGGCTAATAACAAAAACATTAGAAATACAAGATGAAGGCGGACAACTAATAACGAAAATCTAAATAAAGGACAAGACTGAATATTAAGAAAACAACACCTTTCTTAATCAACCATTGTTACGAAATCATCTGGCAAGTCAACTTCTGCACCATTCATTACATCCTTCTGAGTATTCTGCTTTGTATCCTCCACAACCATCTGAGCACCTTCCATTGCATCATCCACATAATTATTAGGTTGAAACTTACAATCAGACTTGTTAAATGTTGCAAAAATTCAAACACATGAATGGATGCAATTCATAAAATTTCTACATCACAATCTAAACACAATATGACATCAAACAATGCTGAATAAGAGTTGAACGATATGATTACATTTACACTACTATTCACATGAATGGATGTGGTTCATATGTTCAATTCTAATTCACGTGTATAATTCATATGCATGTGTATGCAGTATATTCAAAGAATTTTGATTTATGAAAGATGAGGCATGTGAATACTAAAAACCAGAAACAAAGCATCTCCTAATATCCAAAAAACAAAAAAAAATCAAAGAATTTCCTTGATTTTGAATGAAAAGTTAATTCAAAGTAAGTTTTGAATGAAAAATCAGATTTGAATGAAAAATTCGATTTCAATGAAAAATCAGATTGATAAAAAAAGTTAATTCAAAGTAAGTTTCATACAAAGTTAGTTCGATTTGAATGAACAAT
>OVBE01017265.1:0-10518 GCA_900406425.1 Iberis pinnata | reverse complement strand
AAGTTCCAAAATATTCAAAGAAGCAGCCAAGATCAGATCAAGAACATCCTGGATTCAATCTTGATTATATGCAACCTACTACGCACCCTCCTCACCATAATTAATCTTTAAAGATCATATAATATATATCTCATATTGTGCTTTTATATATATAATTACTAAAAGTACTCATGCACCAAGAATTTGCTAATTTTGACTCGTTTAGTATATGGTCATAAACGACTATATGTTGATTAAGCTTTATAATTAAAATACATATTTTAGATCAGTTAAAATGTTTGATTTGTTACTAAATATGTTACGTTTGCATGCATGTCCGAATTACTATAATTATAGTTGTAGTTTTTATTGTTAACGTTTGTGAAATCTTATCATATAGAAGAATTATGTGTATGTTGTGATTTGGTACCAATCATGAAATGCTATGCTATATATATTCTAATTTTGTTTAAGTTATATATATTGTGCTCAGTTTTAATTGACACAATGTAAATCAGCGGTTAAGTACGTACACTATAAAAAAGCGTGGGCAAAAGTGACCGAAGGGACAGACGGATTATCATCCGTCAGTAATTCCTGACAGAGACCTGACGGATATACTGACGAAAGATTCCGTCAGAAATGCGTCACATAGCTGTCAGTAAATTTGTCTGATACAAAGTAGACGTTTCATATCGTTGCCAATGGTTATATTCGAATTTACTAACGGATATATCTGTCAGTAATCCGTCACAAATAACGCCTAAAAAACCAGACCACTCCTCCTTCATTCTTCACACATTCAACACATATATCTCAACAAAATATGTCTACTCATCCCTATTTTCGATCATGGATGGATGGTGAAAGAAAGAATCCAGATACAAAGCTTTTGAACGACGAATATATGTGATGTTATTGAGTTCATGGAATTAGCGTATCGATAATCTCGGGCACAGCACAGTCGTAAGTCAACATGTCCATGCTCTTTATGTTGGAATTCTCACAATATTAGGATAGAATTAGTATGGAATCACTTGTATGTGAATGGTTTTATGCCATGTTATAAGATTTGGTATTTACATGGAGAACGGCATGATATTTTTGCTAGTAGTAGCGGTAGCAAACCCTTGGCCGATAGGATAGAGAAACCTAGAACGGAATTAGATTTTGTGGCACCTACGGTTCAAATGGTTAATTGATATTACTCGGTTTTAATGCATAATAGGAGGCTTTGTGTCTGCTATTCTGCATTATTCCGAGCATTTTCATTGCAAATTTGGTATATTTTCAGGATTCTATGTGTTCGGGTTGTTATGGAGAAAAGATGCATTTCAGAGCAAATCAGAAGAATTCGCCAAGTTGCAGAATGAAGAGATCGATCGTCACCTTGCAGATCGATCGAGCACATCCCTAAAGGAATGCACGATCGGGCGTTCCACTGCCCGATCGGGAATTTTCTCCTGGAATTTTTTAGATTAAGAGATCGATCGATCCCTTTGGCCGAGAAGAATTAGAAGATTTCCAAATTTTGCACCCAAGTCCTAAAGCCTATCTTTTTTTTTCCTATTTGTAGTTATTTTACTTTTTACACTAGAAAAACCTCTTAGCTAGGTTTTATCTCATTAAGCTTTATTTTAGAGATTTTACTGAGGCAGAGGAGATTCTAAAACTCTGTATTCAAGAGAAATTTCTTTGAACTCTTATTTCAATATCTATTCTTGTTTTATAATTATGTGTTCTTCAAAGATATTGTTTTGTGTTTACTTTTCAATGTTTGAGTAGTTCACTAGTTAGGCTTTAGAGTTTCCCAAGGAAATCAGGTTTGATTATTAGACTTATCATAAGGGGATAAAAATTGTTAAGTTATGAGCCTAGACTTGTTATTAATACATAAATTAGATTTTCCATCTAGTTCATTGATCTTAGATTGATAAACACAAAGGGATTTGGTTTAGAGATTTGATCTAGTCTAGATGACTAAGTGCATTTGCTTGCGGGAGTATTGTCTTAGAGGCTTATGAACTTATCGAATTTGAACAGTAATGCATGTTTGAATTATCTAAATACGGCATGAGTTTGTCTTTAGTAATTCGAACATAGGGATCTAATACTTCAGGAGGAGATTAGTCTAGCTTTTATCTTTTGAGTTGAGAACTATTTTCAAAGAAAATCCATGCATGATAATCTGACTTTTAAACCTGACTACATGTGGATTGCCTATTGCCTGACGTCCTTAGTTTATCATTTACAACCGTTTATTTAATTACCGCTTTGATTTCATTACAAACAATCTTATTATTCCATCTTAGCTTGATTTGAGATAAAACTGAATGTTGTGTTGTCTGGACTCTGTGGGATTCGACCCTATCTACGCTATTGTGATATGTTCTCTGCGGTATAGTTTTAGGATTTAAATTCTAAGTCTATCATTAATGATGTTTATAGAGAAAATATAGAGACGGCTCATGTTTCGTATGAAGAACCAAATTTAGAAGCACGATAATTTTTTTATATGTTAGACGCATCGAAGCATCGAATCAGCCATTATATTGTAGATGTAGAGATGGTCATTCGCCTTTATCATCTGGTAGTAGGTGGATGGGTATAAAGATAGATTATAACTTTCCTGAGAATGTAGTTGACGCAATAGCCAAGTTTGTGAGAGATATCTTGCCAGATGATAACAATGCTCCAAGTTTATATTATAAGATACAAAAACTTGTGTTGGGGCTTGGATTGTCGTATCGGGTTATAGACGTGTGCATCGACAATTGTATGATCTATTGGAGACGCCATGACATCTAGAAAACCTGTCGATATTGTCGCAGACCAAGGTATAAGGATACAAGTGGTATAGTTTCAGTGTCTTACAAGAGGATGTGGTATTTGCCACTAATAGATAAGTTGAAGAGGTTGTATCAGTCTTAGAGAACAGCTGGGACAATTAGATGGCATGCTGAGCATATATTTGATGGAGAGATTACACATCCTTGTGATGCAGAAGCATGGTGTCATTTTCAGTCTACTTATCCAGATTTTGCATGCGAGGCAAGAAATGTTTATCTTGGATTAAGTACATAATGGATTTAGCCCATTCGGGAAGCACGGTAGAAAGTATTCTCTATGGTCGATCGTCGTGACACCTTACAATTTTTCGCCATCTTTGTGTATGAATCGAAAATTTCTATTTCTCTCTATTGTTGTACCAGGGCTAGAACATCCAAAACAAGCATTTGACGTGTTTTTGCAACCACTGATATATGAGTTGAAGACATTATTAAATTATGGGGAAGAAGTGTATGACGTGTATTTACAACAAAGTTTTAAGATGTGTGCGGTTCTTATGTGAACTATAAGCGATTTCTCAGTATATGACATATTATCAAGATGGAAAACTCATGGGAAACTAACATGTCCATATTGTAACGATAACACCAACCTATTCCAGCTTGCGAATGGAAGGAAAACATGTTGGTGTTATTGTCACCGAAGGTTTTTACCCCCAAATCATCCATATCATCGATTTACTACTTTATTCATGAAAAAGAGATATGGTGAAGGTACACCTCCTCAATTATATGGCATAGAGATATTAAGACAAATGGAAGATTTTGGTGTTGATATGACCAATGATGCTAATGTCGGTGGGAATGGACATGTCAATGTTGAGTTTGCATGAGAATATCATAACTGGCACAAGAAAAACATATTCTAGGATTTTCCATACTGGAAAGACCATTTGTTGAGGCATAACCTAGATGTGATGCATGTTGAGAAGAACTTCTTTGAGAACGTAATGAATACAGTGCTTAATATCCAAGGGAAGACCAAAGTAATTTGAAGTCCAAATTAGACTTGCCGGACATTTGTTCTCGTCTGAAGCTTCACATCAGCGATGATGGAAGTTGTCAAATTCCATTTAGATTACCTAAGAATGCAAATGCCAAGTTCTTTGATTGGATTATTCATAGGTCAAATTCCCCGATGGGTACGCTTCTAATCTGAGGAATTGTGCTGATATCGGAGAAGGAAAGTTCATTGGAATGAAGAGCCATGATTGTCATTTAGTGATGCAACGCTGATAAACAAGAATTGTCTGATTCCTATCTAGCAAATTTCTTAAGTATACTCATATCATTGTAGTACTTAAGATATCAATTCAATTCAAAGATGCAATCAATACATAAGAATTTAGGAGAATTTTATTTAGTCTAAACCAAATAGGATTGAAAATCATAGGATATTTGGTTTAAAGCTAACAACATAATAAACATAAAGCATAAAAGAGATAAAAATCAACAAAAGTCAAACAAGCAAAAGTCAACAGCAAATTAAACTTGAAATTAACAATAAAAAGCTGAGCAAACGGGTGAAGGTTATTGATTCGGGTGATCAAATGATATCCTATGATTTTCAATCCTAACATTTAATGCTAATCTTTGGCCTAGGATTCCCCTAATTAGACCAATCCACTCTCATGACACTAATCATTTTCCTAATCATGCAATTAAAACAATCTCTTGGATAATCACACAATTATGAAGCATTAAGTTGTAATCCATCTTAAACCACTAAACTAAACTAACACAATCTCCTGGCTAGGTCTCAATTTAGCAAAAAATAGTTGGTTGGAGAATTTCATTGAACATCTTTCGGACACAATTTTTCCTATGATCTAAACTTGAGTGATCAAATCAAATCTAGCCTTAAGAACACCTATTGAGTGAAGATATATACTATTTAAGTCATAAATATCACATTCCATCTCCTATTCACCATAATCTACCTAACCCATTTGCTCAAAAGACCTACTCACTAATCATGGAGAAAACACAAGATTTAAGGATATAAATGTGTTGAATCATGATTAGAAGAAGAAAGTAGAAGAAGATTCACAATAAAAAAAAAAGATTTAAACTTAAAATAAAAAAGATCCAAAATATTTACAAATTTTTCTTAAGAAAATCAAAAGTTTAAAAGATAAGATGATCCTCTAAAATTAGGTTTAAAAAGCTTATATAGTCTCCTAAAAATGGCATTGAGTTAACTCAAAACACTTGGGTTAACCCAATTGGAAATGAATCAAGACTTGAAAAAGTGTTGAAAATGTTAACTTTTTGGCTTTGTACCGTTTTTCACAAACCAGTTCACCAAACCGGTATCAGTCTCAGGTTTTTGCAATTGTTTCGTGCAGTTTGGCTTGCCGGTACACTAAACCGTTATGAGCTTCAGAGTCCATAACTCTCTCATCTTTGAAGCTATGATGACGTGCAATAGCTTTTTGGAAAGATGATTCAAAGGGATACAACTTTGATGAAGGAGTCTTCTCCTAATTTGAAATGCAAGCCGGTTAAAAATATGTATCTTTGGGGTGGATGGTTTGGAGTTTCGAATCTTGCGGATCACAACTTTGCCGATTCATATCTTGCAATTCCCTGGGGCGTTTAAGGTGATTTTTGGCTTGTTGGAAAGCTTCAACGCATAGCTACAATACTCTTATAGATGCCATTACAAAAATTCCATTTTTGTTTTGATCTATATTACGTCCCATTTTTTGCTTTTTTGCATCCAATTGATTTCTCTTTTGATTTCATTCACCTTCAACACATGAAATATGAAATGATATGAAAATGCAACATATACATGCCTAAATGCAAGTGAATCTACCTAAAATGAATGAAAAATAAGAGTTAAAATGCATCAAATACACATTACATCAACTTCCCCAAACATATCATTTGCTTGTCCTCAAGCAAGGCACAAAGGTAAGTGAGAAAGAGAGGTTTGAAAGTGGAAACCTCATAACCAAAAGATTATGCCAAAATCTAGCGAACTAATATCTAAAACATGATACCTCATAAATCTCAAACTAGTATCATTACTCATCAAATCATTCATGCATTTTCGTTATCCTAACTATTACTAAAGGAAAGCGATCCACTTGTCTAGTCCAAGCTATCTTTCTACATTCAAATTTTTCATAGGTGGAGCATGCTCAAATAGTTATCTTGGTTTCAATTGGTAAGGTTGAAAGGGATTCCAATGCATCAAGAGAATGTTTTCACACAATCGTTGGGTTATCTCTACAAGGGAGTGATTGAATTAGCAAAATCAAAACAAGACAAAGGGCAATGAGGGATACAATCTCTTAGCTTCTATTTCTAATCATTCCCCAATTCCCAAGTCTTATTCTACCTATCTTCCGAGAGTTTCAACCATCCTTTTCAATTTCAAAACTTTCCAAACAACTCCTTATTTGTCATCTTTTCCACTTTAGGCTTTTACTTTTTCTCCACTACATTCTTCATTCTTACCCCTTATACTATTTCAATATGCACTAGCTCTTTTGTATCTTTTATCACTTAGACTATTCTTGTCATTCTTGCAATTTTCTCTAACCTTTTCTTTTTAGGTATCTTAAAGTTTTTCTTTCTTAAAACTTAGGGATGCTTTACTTTTTACTTTTAAAACTAGTGGAGATTAGTCATTCATTTTCTAACTCATCATTTCCTTTTTCCTTATTTACCAAACATGTTCCCTTGAAGTCAAAACTACCACACCACTTCTACCCTTATCCCTTTAGAACAAGAACTAGAATAATTTCTATAGCTAAAACTTCAAAACTATTAAGATCTTCCCAATATCCAAAACTTTCATTCCTAACTACCTTTCCTAAGTGCTATATGATATCATCAATATAGCTAAATGGAAATTGTCAGTTGTCGTCATTTATACTCTTGAGTTTTTGCCGATGAATCACTAAAGAAAAGAAACTCGCAAGTTTTTGGGTAACTGGGTTTTAAGGTGGAGAGGTAAATCATCCTAAAAAATGAGAATGACTAGTTTATCCACAAGTGTTTAGGCTTTTGGGTGACCAAACCGTTTTAAATTAATTAAGCCTTGAAACTCACCAAGATATCCATTGAGCAAGCTAATTGGTAATTCAAATTAAGTCTAAATAGTTATGAAGATACCTAGATCTAGCAAGATTTGAGACTATACCAATATATTTTCAAACTTCAAGGTCCAACACATGAACTTCAAGACTTTTCAAAACTACTAGAATGTTCAATCTTATTCATCACACTTAAGATGCTAATTCAAAAGGCTATAACTTAAACTTTACAAGTCATTATTATCATTAGCTTTTTATGCGAATGATGCAACCTAAAATGAGGCTAGATTCAACCTAAAATATGCACAAGATGAAACTAGATGCAATATTTTTGAAGATTTTTGAAAATTTTCGATTTTTACGGATTTTTGCAAACCTAACTATTCACAATGCAAATGCATGATGAGACCAAAAATCGAAACTAAGTTAAATACGGTCCCTTCCCCAAACTTAATTCACACAGTCCATGTGTGAAAAAGATTTTAGAGAAAGGAACGAAAATAAGAGAAGTAAAATCTAGAATGCATGTATTTACAAAGGTGTCGAAGTGTACCTCAATCCTAGTGAGTGTTGGATCAATCTTAGGCTTCTTCCTTGCAGTTTTTTTCTCTTTTCAGCCCTAGATGCCTTGAAGCTCGATTTTTTCAAACCCGATACTTGAAATCGGTATACATCCTTGAGCCTTCTGTTCACCATAAGACCTGAACAGATCAACACTCAAACTATCCCAAAAGTCAACATACCCAAAATCATACCAAAATAAATTTAAAAACTAAAGGAAAGACTTAAATTTAAAGGATATGTACAAAGGATAGACATGAGATTCCCTCCCAAGTAGGCTTGTTTTAAGTCTTTAGCTTGACTTGGAGACACAACTTGCTAATCATAAAAATCAATCAGTTGAGCCAATGCACCTTTAGTCCTTCTCCTATTAGTGCAATAGACAATGTACATAAAAATACAATGTTGCCCATAATAAAAGAACACAAATCCGGGCAAAGAAGTGTACAATAAAGGTGACATGTATCATGGATTTGTCTTCAATTAGTAGATTCTCACGAGGTTCAAATGCATTAGATGGAAAGATAAAATAAACTTCATGTTTAGACAAGTTCAACACAAAGTAGTCAACTTCATCTCCATCAATCATGTAAAACACATCAATATCACTTCTAAAATTTATCTCATCCTTAGGAGTTTTTGAATCATTCAAGATATTATCTATGTCAAGCACATCTCCTAGACAAGAATGCTCAAGAAGTGGATTAAACTTCATATGCATGAAAAAACGTAATTTGAGATCATAAATGTCATAACATACTCCATCATAATCCCTAGGAAGGTTTTCAAACCTTGAGTAGCTAGCTTCTGAAAAACACATATCAATTCGTAACATTGATCAAGAAGTATATGTGTATGCAAACTAGAACTTACATCTTCACTACTAGGCATGTAGCAAGTTTTATTCACATCAAATTCAGAGTTTAACTCATGTGTACCTTCTAGTTGCCATGGTGGAACCCAATCGATTACCTCTTTGAGGCTAACAACTACGATTAACTCTCTACACTTGAGCTCTCTACCCTCAAATGTTGCTTGATATGAGATAAGATTCAATCGAATCTTAACAGCTAGATCACTACTTGCCATTGTTGGATTTTCTTTTTCAAGAAGAGCCAACTCTCCTTTTTTTCTAGGGTCAGCACGTTCTCATCAAATGGTGGGTCCTCCTCATATTGCTCCCTGTTAATAACCTCTTCAAATGTGTCCTCATATAGCCAATCATTATAGTCCATTGCCATCAGACTATCTCAAAGTAACTGAAAAGTTAAAGAGCTTAGTCCCAAATAAATTAAAAATCCTAATGGTTAATCGAGATCCTGAAAGGGCAACGGTGCCAATCTGATAAACAAGAATTTGCTGATTCCTATCTAGCAAATTTTTTAAGTCTACTCATATCATTGTAGTGCTTAAAATATTAATCCAATTCAGAGATACAATTAACACATTAGAACTTAGGAGAATTTTATTTAGTCTAAGCCAAATAGGATATTAGGTTTAAAGCTAACAACCTAATAAACATAAAGCATAAAAGAGATAAAAATCAATAAAAGTCAAACAAGCAAAAGTCAACAGAAATTAAGAAAAGTCAACAGCAAATTAAACTTGAAATTAACAATAAAAATCTAAGCAAATGGGTGAAGGTTATTGATCTGGGTGATCAAATGATATCTTATGATGTTTAATGCTAACAATTAATGCTAATATTTGGCCTAGGATTCCCTAATTAAACTAATCCACTCTCATGGGACTAATTATTTTCCTAATTTTGCAATTAAAACAATCTCTTGGATAATCACACAATTATGAAGCATTAAGTTTTAATTCATCTTAAACCACTAAACTAACTAACACAATCTCTTGGCTAGGTCTCATTTAGCAAACAATAATTGGTAGGAGAATTTCATCGAACACCTTTCGGACACAATTTTCCCTATGATCTAAACTTGAGTGATCAAATCAAATATAGCCTTATGAACACATATTGAGTGAAGATATAAACTATTTAAGTCCTAAAAATCACATTTCATCTCCTAATCACCCTAATTTACCTAACCCATTTGCTCAAAAGAACTACTCACTAATCATGGAGAAACCACAAGATTTAAGGATAGAAATGTGTTGAATCGTGATTAGAAGAAGAAAGTAGAAGAAGATTCACAATCAAAACAAAGATTCAAACTTAAAATAAAGAAGATCCCAAATATTTACAAATTGTTATTAAGGAAATCAAAAGTTTAAAAGATAAGATGATCCTCTAAAATTAGGTTTAAAAAGCTTATATAGTCTCCTAAAAATGGCATTGGGTTAACCCAATTGGAAATGGGTCAAGACTTGAAAAAGTATTGAAAATGTTGAATTTTTTGACTCTGTACCGGTTTTCACAAAACGATACATGATGACTCTAACTTTCATGGATTTCACTTATCAATTAGCATCAATTCTGAGGTCTAAAAGCGTGCATACATCACATTTATGGTCGATTTNTTCATGTGTTTTTGGGAAGGATTTGAGAAATTTCAGAAAAGCAGCACTTAACGTCGAATGGAGCAAGCACTCAGCACTCAACATAGGAATGGACTGAACTTACCTCTGAGCACCTGCAGGATCAATCCCAACTCAATGCAGGGTCAATCTCATGCAATTCGGCAACAAAACAGGATCGATCCCACTCAGCACCTTCAGGATCGATCCCAACACTATGTAGATCGATCTCAGGCAGTTCGGCAACGAAACAGGATCGATCCCCCTTTCATGTTTTCAACGTTTCTGGTGAAGTCTCAAACAAAGCCAAGGAAGTACACGAAGATGAAGCAGGACTAAGAAGACAACATATGAGATAGATCTCACTTGTGTCGGGATTGATCTCAGGCACTCAACGCCGGGATCGATCCCAACCTCAGACAAATTCTGGACGCAACGAAGCTAGATCGATCCCAAGCAAGCGCCANGGATCGATTGTGCACTCAACCACTCGAAGGAAAACACGCTCCGACCCGACCAACTCGAGTCCAGATACCACATGAAGCAAGGCCCAAGATCCAAGACAATGATTAGCAATTTGTCTTTAGTGCGAATTA
>OVBE01017264.1:0-10520 GCA_900406425.1 Iberis pinnata | reverse complement strand
TATCTGGATTTAGGTGTTCTACAAACCAATACTTCATATTTTGTATTATCAACTAAACGATTTGTTTATTTTAAAAGTTGCCAAAAATATTGTTTTTAACATAGAATACCTCATAACTATTTTAATTTTTATTTTCCCCGAAACTTAACTATATTATGAAATTAGGATCATCTTTACACAACAAAGAGTATAAACTTGCAGATGGTTTAGATATGAAATTAAACAAGTTAACACTTTGATATTGTTGTTGTGCCAAGAAATCAGCACAACGATTAAATCTTCTTGCCACCCATTGAAATTGTATTGAATCAAACTTCTTTGCCCACCATAGCACATCCCGAATCCAATTTGCCATGGAAAATGATACTTGATTACCCATTAGTAAGTTGAATAAAACTTGATTGTCACCCTCAAAACACACTCTTTTATAACCACGAATCCATGCTTGTTGCATAGTTAACACCGATGCTTGAAATTTAGCTTCAAGACTCGAAGAAACTGTGAAACCAAGAGCATAACCAGCCCCTTTATAAGTACCCACACTATCTCTACAAACTCATCCCATTGTTGCCAAACCTTGTTCTTGTTTAAAGCTTGCATCGTAATTCAATTTGATCAAAGAAGGAGGAGGCCAAGACCATTGCCTGTTGTGTGATAAAGTAAGATTTGAATGTTGTGTTGCCTGTCCCGAAGAATGAGCAGAAGTAGTCAAGTGCAGTTGATTCCATTCCTCCGCTTCAACACCTGCATATTGAACAATTGATTCCCAAGTAGTCTGTTTTTGTTGAAACACAAACTTATTTCCATATGTGTATACCTATAAATGTTTATTTGTTAAAAACTTATTAGTATTAATGTTTTTCTAGTCATTTTTGAATTCAAAATATGTTTTAAATTTTCTTAAATAATGAAATGTAATCAATGCAATATGTAAAATGCTTATCAAAATATGCAAACTATGCGAGAACTAGTGAGTAGGAGCAGGGGAAAGAAGCTAATCTCCCTGGGCAACCGTTGAAAGACGCAATTTTCATCCCCAAACCCACCATCGTGAACTTGGACTTGAGAAAATCCTAGCAGAAAAGACCTTATTGGACTTAACCTGACATGCCGGTAGGCCGAGGCACTCCAGCCATATAAGAGCCACGACAGTACTGAAACCTACTCCCGAGGTGAACTAGAATAAAACTCACAGACTCAACCAAAAAAGGGAAAAGAGGCGAGATGGAAGGAAGAAGGAGGAACACAATACCAAATCCGGACATAAAACGACCGCCGAAAACGGAAGATTGCAAGACAAGAACTGAGAACGAGGAAAAATTGCTAGGAAAGGTACCATAACACATTAGAAAACCGAGAAAAAAAGGAAAAAAGGGAAGTGACGACTGGCAGTAACTAGCACTGGCGCCGACTCCAATGAAGAGGATATGGATTTTTCTAAAAGCCCGATTGAGAGAGAATTTTTGTGCTTAACTTCGACTTCATATGTGAATTGAAACCTCAACAATCACCCGGACTCGCTAGTGTGTTAATCAATTAATAACAATGCATGAAAGTAAATAACAAACGAGAATTTAATTTATCTATATATGATCAAATGGATGATACAATGTCACCGGAATACAAAGAACTCTCACCGAAAACAGAAACGATACTTTCTTTATCTCATGTTTCCCAATATCTCTCTCATATAACTACTATTAACAATACTCTTTCTATCCCCTGTTTCTCAATCCCTTGTATTGTCTTTTGGTTTATAATGTTGTTGTGTGAGAGAAGATGGTTTTATTTCAATTGCATATATGCATATTTATATATAGGATATACGTACGCATGCTATACATATGACTTTAGATAATTACAACATTTAATTAATATAATCTAAATGAATAATACTACATGTATTCATCCATACATTATAATAACAGTTAGTTTTTCTATTATTAACTTTCCTTTCATTTATAGGGGTGTTTATTGAATTCCGACATTAATTCATGTTGTGCAGTATGTAGTTATTTTATGTACATTAAAGCATTTATAAATTGATACCAATTAATAAATGAGAAAATTTGTTAAATAGGTACTTTATGAAACATAATTAGGGTTTAGGTACTTTGTTAGAGTTAATTTGTGATTAAGGTATTTTTTGTTTCATTAATGATTTTGTTCCGAAAATACCCTTGCTAACTATATTTCATTTTTATTAAATATGTATCTAATAATTATTTTAACAATTATATTTTATTTAAATCATTACCTTAAGTGAACACATCAAATTTTTAGACATTATAAGAAATATTTACATATTTGGAAAGTGACTATAAAAATTATGTGCAAAATTAAATATACCTTATTCACATTTAAATTCACATAATCTCCCAAGTTGCAGACGAATTCTCAATGGAAGGTACTTAGTTCTCATGTGAAACATGCATGGAACACATTCATGTGAGTGAATCTAATTCACCTGTGCGAACTAAATTTACGTGAATGCATAACATTTTAAGTGATCATACATGTGTATATGTATCATTCACGTGAATGCATATCATTGACGCTATTGTAATATCATTCACATGTATCATTCACATGAATGTGTATCATGCACGTAAATGTGTATAATTCACGTGAATAAGTGAAGGAACCATAAGAATTCTCCGGATAAGAGCTTTACGCCGGCGGAGCTTTATCTCGCAGGAGCTTTGTCTCGCCAATTATGATGTATGAATATTTGAGTATTTGTTAGGATGAAGAAAGAAGAAAACCTAGGTAGAACTTTCCTTTTAGTTTATTTTCTACATCAATAGAATTAGGAAAGTAAAATCATTAATAAACATAAAATTTTAAATAAATCAAATAAATATATTTTTTTGTAAATGTATATGAGGATAAGATTGTAATTCTCTTAGACTAAAGTACATTATTGCAAAGAAGATTAAAATATACCTATTTTCCAAATTAGTAAACATAAAAGTGTCCATTCTCCAAATTATTTCTTAATAAATACTATAAAACTATACTAAATGGTATAGGTCTCCGTCTTGATTATTCGTTGATACCGATTTAAGCAAACCGGTCCAAATTTTTTTTTTTGCTCCAAAATCTTCTTTTTAGCTCCTTTAATCCAATCTTTGAATTTATCCATTTTTATCACCCAAATTTTGAAAAGCTATGCAAATTCATCCTAAACAACACCTAAATACAAGTCAATCTGCATAAAATACAACAATATCAATAAGTAAAATCCATTAAAAACACAAAATATCAACTCTCCCAAACTTATCATTTGCTTGTCTTCAAACAAGGAACAAATTGTAAGTACGAAAGAGAGGTTTGAAGGTGGCAACCTCATAAAAAAAAATGAAGTTAACGTCTAATGAACTAGAATCTCAAACCTAATACATCATCATTCTCAAACTAGCTTAGTACTCATCTATTAATTTATGCATCTTCAACAATCCATCGTATTACTAGAAGTATGTGATCCCCTTGTCTACCTTAGATCATCTTCTTGCATTCAATTAGATTGGTGAAGCATGATCAAATAGTGATCCTAAAGATTCCAATTGGTTAGGTCGGATGGGGAAATAAATGCACAAAAGAAGGTTCACACACAATTCATATGTATCTCACTCAAAGAAAGCAATTGGATAAGCAAATCAAAATGAAACAAAGGGAAACGAGGGGTACAACATTCAATATCTATTTCTAAACCTCCCTGAAATACCTTATCCTATTCTAATATTTCTCCCAAATTAATATTCAAACCAACCTTCCTTCTAAAACTTCCCACACCAAACCATCATTTCTTTCTTTCTTTAGACCTATATGTCATCACTAGACTTATCATTGTTTCACTGATGCATTCTTTTTTCAAGTTACACTAGGTCTTTTGTTTTAGTTAACTACTTAGGCTATTACTTTGTATTTTGCATTCATCACTAGCTTTTCTTTTCTTTATATATATCATTCACAAACACCTATTTTATTTATGTTTTAGCTTAATTCGATTTAAAACTGTTAGTGTGCTATATAATCTCTATGGAATTCGACCCTAGTCCATATTACTTGATATATTCTCTGTCGTTAGATTTAAGATAAAATATGAGTTTAGTCTAATATTTTTTTTTACAATACTCATGCTTTTCTTTATTCTTGATTAATTTTTTCAGGTGCATGAATAGAAGATCTGACAGGTCTAAGAGATTAATCAACCTCAGTAACACATAACTCTCGAAGTTAGAACGCTCAAACGAAGAAAAAAAAGAATAATGCTAGCTCATCCACCTTAATGGCTGACAGTGTTCGTCAGAAACCGATCGACCCCATGCATCCGAACAAGAACCTACCTCCTACCCAACATGCTAAGAACTTGATAATCAACCCAGTGGGAGGAGAAAACGGCAATGAAGTGACACAAGGAAAAAAAAGAGTTAATGATGTTAATCAGATTGGGCAAAACTACATCTTTATAGGAGATCCACAAGGATTTTCCAACAATCACCCAACTCAAAACATGGTTCTAGTTGGTGATGTCTTTGCATTTTACATGTTTTAGGAATGCATTTATCATTATTATAGGTTTATTTTGTTGTCGATATGTTGCATTCATTGGTTTTCTTAGTAAGTTTACATTTTTAGATATTTCTGCATTAGCATTCGCATACATGTTCATTTTGGAGATATTTCAGGTACTTAGGGAATTTTCAGAACGTCATGGATAATTTAGTGAAGGAGAAGAAAGTGCACAACCCGGAGCCAACTCAAATCACGACGTTCTACAACTAACTCGATCATGTCGCATCCAAGCCAACTTTATCGAGCTCGATCATCGAGCCAAGTGATCATTG
Source organism: Iberis pinnata (assembly GCA_900406425.1). NCBI lineage: Eukaryota > Viridiplantae > Streptophyta > Magnoliopsida > Brassicales > Brassicaceae > Iberis > Iberis pinnata. Next base: position 5,670 of record OVBE01017264.1, on the reverse strand, counting down.
AGCCCGTCTTTATCGATCTTGATCATCAAGCCGAGTCTTCATTGATTCCAACTTGACCCCGGGCTCGATCACACACTCATTCCGAACTCGAGCCCAACTCGACCCCGACTCGATCTCAATTCGAGCCTAACTTGACCCCGGCTCGATCTCAACTAGACCCCAGCTCGATCTTAATTTGAGCCCAACTCGACCCTGGCTGGATCTCAACTCGAGCCCAACTCGACCCCGACTCGATCTCAACCTGTGCCCAGCCCAAACCCGGATCGATCACAGCTCGAGCCAAGGCCGACCTCAACTTGACCTCCGCTCGATTCCAGATCGAGCCACACCTCTTCACAAGTTCGAGCCAGACTTCTTTTTCATATATCAAGCTGGAACACATACAAATTTTAATAATTTGTCTTTTTGTGGTTTAGGAAACCCTAAACCACTATATAAACACTAAACACGCCTCCATTTCAATTTATGCTTTATTTTATGCTCTTCTTTTAGGCTTTTCTCTTTGTTTTTGCTTTTGAATGTTCTTGGATGATCAAACCAATATCTTTCTATAAATCATGTTTTTATTTATGATGTCTTTAGATTTATGCTTAGTCTAAGGTTCATGAATATTTGGTGCATGTTGATCTTTCATTTATGCTCTTCATTTCATTTTCTGGGTTTGATCACTATTTTCTAGGTTTTTGTTCTTGCTGCTCTTGATCATCATTTTTTGGGTTTCTGATCTTTCTGTTCTTGTTGTTCTTAAGAGTTTGATCTTCGATCTTGATGATTTGCTTAGTTGTTTTGTTTTATGGGTTTTGTGATTTCGTGATCATCATGAGTAGTGAATAGTTTCCCTATTTTCTGAGGATGGGGTAGGCCGGTGCTGATCCTTTGATACTCCTAGTTGAACGACGAATATGTGCGTGGTTTTATGGAATTCATGGAATTAGCATGTCGACAATCTCGGGCACAACACATTCGTAAGTTAATATTTCCACGCTCTGTATGTCGAAATTCTCATAATATCATGATAGAGGTTTGGCATCACTTGTATATGAACGGTTTTATGCCAAATTATAATGTTTGGTATTTACAAGGCGATCGACATGATATTGTTGCTAGTAGTAGCAGTACCAAACGACCTAATCTTGTTGCTAGTACTAGTGGTAGCAAACCATTGGCCTATAAGATAGAGGAACCTAGAACGGATTTATATTTTGGTGCACCTACGGTTCAAATGGTTAATGACGTTCGTAAAGAAAATATAGAGATGGCTCAGGTTTCGTATGAAGAACCAAATTTAGAACCACGAAGATTTTTTTATATATTAGACGCAGCGAATGAGCCATTATATAGTGGAGGTAGAGATGGTCATTCGCCTTTATCTTCTACTAGTAGGTTGATGGGTATAAAGACAGATTATAACTTGCCTGAGGATGCAGTTGACGCAATAGCCAAGTTTTTGAGAGGTATCTTGCCAGAGGATAACAATGCTTCATATCTATATTACAAGATACATAAACTTCTGTCGGGGCTTGGATTGTTGTATCAGGTTATAGACGTATGCATCGACAATTGTATGATCTATTGGAGACACGAAGACACCCAGACGACATGTCGATATTCTCGCAAACCAAGGTATAATGATACATGCGGTAGTGTTTCAGTGCCTTAGAAGAAGATGTGATATTTACCACTAACAGGTAGGTTGAAGAGGTTGTATCAGTATGAGAGAACAATTGCCGCAATGAGATGGCATGCTGAGCAAAGATTCGATGGAGAGATTACACATCCTTCTTATGCAGAAGCTTGGCATCGTTTTCAGTCTACTCGTCCAGATTTTTCATGCGAGACAAGAAATGTTTAACTCGAATTAAGTACAGATGGATACAGCCCATTCGGGAAGCACGGTAGAAAGTATTCTCTATGGTTGGGCATTATTACACTTTACAATTTGTCGTCTTCTTTTTGTATGAACCGAGTGTTTCTATTTCTCTATGCTCTTGTACTAGAGCCGGAACATCCGAACGAGCGCTTGACGTGTTTTTCCAACTACTGAAATATGAGTTATAGACATTATGGAATTATGGGTAACAAGTGTATAACGTGTCTTTACAACAGAATTTTAAGATGTGTGCGGTTCTTATGTGGACTATAAGCGATTTCTCAGCATATGGTATGTTATCAGGATGGAAAAATCACAGGAAACTAGCATGTTCATATTGTACTGATAACACTGATTCCTTCCAGCTGAGTAATGGAAGAAAAACATGTTGGTTTGATTGTCACCGGAGGTTTTTTTCCCCTAGTCATCAATATCGTCAATCTACTACATTGTTCACGAAGAACGGTACACCACCTGAATTAGATGGAACAAAGCCATTAACCCATATGGTAGGTTATGGTGTTGTTATGACGGATGATGCAAATGTTGGTGGGAATGGACACGTTAGTGTTGAGTCTGTTCTGGGATTTGCCTTATTGGGAAACACATTTGTTGAGGCATAATATAGACGTGATACATGTGGAGAAGAACTTCCTTGACAACATAATGAACACAATCCTAAATGTCCAAGGGAAGACCAAAGAAAATTTGAAGTCCAAATTAGACTTGCCGGACATTTTTTCTCGTCTTGAGCTTCACATCAACCCCGATGGAAGTTGTCCAATTCCGACATTTAGATTATCAAAGAATGCAAAAGCCAAGTTCCTCGACTAGATTATTCATAGGAAAGATTCCCCGATGGGTACGCATCTAACCTGAGGAATTTTGTTGATATCAGAGAAGGCAAGTTCATTGGAATGAAGAGCTATGATTGTCATGTAGCTATGCAACGCCTTCTTCCATTTGCACTTTTAGATTTATTGAAATTTAAATTTTCAATTCAGAATTATTATAAATTTTAATTATTATTATTAAAACTATATATTTATCATTTTTATAATTAAAATTTTTATTTATTATTTTTAGAATTAAATTTTTTATTTATCATTATTAGAATCAAAACTAAAATATTGATCGTACATTTTAGTTCTTACGATCGATTTAGACATCAGTCGAAAATTGGCCAGTCAACGGGACCTTCGCAAAGGTCCCTTACGTGTACTCGAGTGCCTGAGAGGCAGACATCTAAAGGACCTCCGCCTCTCCGAGAGTGGATGACTATAGAGGACTTCTTAGTCCAGCCCGGACAGGAGCGATTGCCGCGACTGCACCCGTCTGCATATGACGGCACGATGTGGTTTCAACAGACGGACAACGAGATGACGAAGTGCATCAAACGACTGATGCAATGACTTCTTCGAGTGGCGCATTGTACGTTTATGGATATGCTAGACACTGACCAGGAGTACTAGTTAACCTGCTTCGCGGTAAGAATTATATAAATTAATTTACCAACAAACTACAAGTATATGAGTTACTAAAATACAATATTTAAACTTTATAACTCGAGTACAGCATATGAGACGACCCGAGAGGTCCAGAAGGAGTTTTATGCACCAGCGGCCAGGATGTACACTAAGCATATGTATGCGTGGAAGTAAAGTTGGTACGCGGAGGGAGAAGCACGACATGATGCTGACGAAGCGTTAGAAGGCTTCGTCAAATATTGGGAGAAAGAGAAGACGAATGAAAAGTTGGCGACCAACAAGCTTAACCGGTTTAGTCCCCGAGATGGAAAGGGGATCGCGACTACCAACACGATTCTAATAGCGTGGTTACTCGAGCCGATGAGATGGTAAGAAAACATTTTTAAATACCAAACTTAATAATTGAATATTGAATTCTAATTTGATATAGAGCGTGAGACTGGCGATCGACCAGGGTCTATCGAGCTTATGGAGGACATCCACACGAACAAGAAGACGGGCCAGGTACAAGATATGGTTGTTCACGAGCTTGTCAAGACGACAAGGCGCCTGATAGAGAAGCGGGCATCTCAGGAGTCTGTTGATGGTGGAGCCCTCCCGCTGGATGCCTAGTACGAGATTGCGTCTCAGGTATGTAGTTTGTTAATTACATTTTAAAATACCCAGTACAGGAACATGACCTCTTACTGTTTTCCAGGATCTTATCGATCGAGGGGTCCAAGTTGGGACGAGGAGATAAGGGGCAAGGACGCGGCTTTGGAGGCCATGCATAAAGAGATGGTTGAGATGAGGGACGCGCAAAGGGAGCAAGAAGCTCAGATGCAAGCTCGCGTCGAAGCCCAGCTCAAAGCCCAAGAAGAGGAGATGCAGCGTCAAATAGAAACCCAGCTGAAGGCGACGATGGATTCGTTCATGGCGCATATGGCGTAGTGGTACCCGCCACCACCATCACCACATTAGTTTAGATTTCTTTTTTATACTTTTATCGTTTGTATCGAATATTTATACTTTTTGGGTTTTTGTAAATATTTTGCAAATTTTAGTTTTATGAGTATTTTTAGAATTTTATTTATATTTTAATTATTAATTCAGAAATATAAATAAATATTAATTATTAAATATATTAATCAATTAATAATTTTAAATATTTTTATTTAAAAATAAAATATTCGTTAGTAATCCGTCTGAAATTTACCGACGGACGAGTTTCCTCAGGAATGTGTCATCAGGATATCCGTCACAAATCCGTCAGGAATTTCTAACCCAATTACAATTAAATTTTAACCCTTTATTTTATTATTTTAACTAACATGTGAAATTCCTAACTTCCACTTCCATTCATCAACATTAGCCCTAGAAGATGAAGCCTGTCAAAAATCATTAGCCTTTAAAACAACACAAACAAATAATGAAATCAAAGAAAGAAAAAAAACAAAAACAAAAACAAAAAATACGAAATGATTTTTGGAGGATAAAGCAGATCAAGCTTATCCGATAAGTAAATTACGCGAGGTAACTTTTATCTCTGCCTTTGTTGTTTACTTTGTTACTTCTATAACGATAAATTTGATTTACTTTATGTTCTTGATGTACAGATTCTTTCAGATTTCATATATGATAAAGAGTTCTTCAAAGCCACCGTTATGCTCCAAAAATCATGTGTACCGTTTACTTTCTTTTTTTTTGTTTCTTTCTCCTCATCTCCTCGTCTAAGCACTGGTACCTCGCTAGTTGGGATCTTGGGAAGCAGTAGCGGGCCATGTTTCCGAACCCAAACACACGCCCTTTCGCGTTCTTCGTCTTCTAATGAAAACCAAAATATGTTGACGAATGTATATAAGTTTGTGAAGACGGAATTGAATGTTCTTTTTTATAGCAAATCCCTAATTGACGAATTACTTACAGAAAAATCCGGCAATATATTCGAATATATATGTTGACAACAGTTTCAAATGGCTAGTTTTTTTTCCACAAAAGAACGACTTCTTTATTTATCGATTATGCGAATACATCAAGTGAATCAGCACACCAATAAGGTAAAGAAGTGCCAACAAAATTAAAAAGAACATTTCGCTCTCGAGAACGGCGGGCAAGTAGATCTGCCTTAAGATTAGACGAGCGATTTTGATAAACCAGAGTAAAAGTATCATAACGCTCCTTCAACTTGGAAAATTACTGTAATTCTGCTGCGAAAGCTGGCCACTCCGTTGGAGATCGTACCATATGTGTCAGTTCCACATAATCAGTTAAAAAGAGACTACAATAGCGCTGTTTTTGATGAAGCGACTTCATCGCCCATAGCAATCCATATAA
>OVBE01017262.1:0-10520 GCA_900406425.1 Iberis pinnata | reverse complement strand
AATTATATCCTCGAATCTATGTATCTGAGTTAACAGTGATGTTGGATGTAAGAACTATAGCTTCAGTGAAGACAATGAATCTAATAAAAAGTTACTCAGCATCGGTAGACCATCCATTCTGCTTACTAACGGTGAATTCAGAGATTGAAGAAAAGATTCAATCGTAGGTTAGAACTAATTTTATAAGAAGATAAGATGAAAATCAACAAATTGAATTGGAACCTTGTTTATGTAGATGAAGAAGATGGATATCTACATGCTCCGATTCCGTCGATCTTTTGGCCATGCTCTAGTTCCATCAATCTCATCTCGTGATAATGAAGGATTCAGAGAAAGTAAGAAATTGGAATCGCGTTCATGTCGTCTTAGAGGCTGAGAAAAAATTAGAGGTAGAATTCGTCGATTATAGGTATAAAGCAGGAAAAAATAAAAGAAAGTAATTTTTTGGGGAGCTTACCACGTAAGTGATAAAAAACAAAAAAAAAAATTACCAAATTTTCACTAAGTGTTGGCGGTTTAGGTTACCGTGTACTCAACTTTTATGATAGTGTTAATTTCGTGTTACTGAAAAGTTTTGAAAATCGGGAAGCATTAACAATAGCAGTCTTGTAGTTAGCACTATCGTCGAGTGCTATCAATGTATGTTTTTCTTGTAGTGGTAAATGGTGATACTATTAAAATTTTATGTGCTTATGCCTCTAACTTTCATGTACATCAGGTTCAACTATGGGTGGATCTTGTCGAAAGTAGACGTCAATATGGTCAGCATCCAACACTTAATATACAACGACTTTTATGAAATTTTAGCCTCCTTTGAGCACTCTAATAACCAGACCACAGCCAATCACCTTGGAATGTCCCAATTTCAAACTTTTGTCCAACAATGTGATCTCACCGACCTTGCTTATGTCGGGCCACGTTTTACGTGGTGGAGCCTATGGGGAAAAAATTAGACCGGACAATCAAAAATGCCAATTGGACGACGACCTATTCGCAATCTTATTCATGTTTTGAAGAAAATGGAATCTCTAATCACGCACGGTGTGTTTTCATTTAACTCCACCATCCTCGACGGTCCACAAACCATTCAAGTTCTATAACTTTCTAGTGGAACACCCTATATTCATGTAGATGGTTCGTAATAGTTGGGACACAAAACCACCACTATACCACTCTCGTGTAGCACTCCGTCTCTTCCAAGGCAAGCTCAAAGCCCTAAAGCTCCATCTCCGCGTGTTGAACAAATCGGCCTATAGAGACATCACCTCCAAAACCACGCTAGCCTACGACCACCTCTGCTCCATGTAGGAATCTGTCTTAGTCACACCCAAAACGGCCACCTTTCAAGTCGAAGCCGCATCAAAAAAATCTTGGTAGGAGCTTGCTCGAGCCAAAAAATAATTTTTCAACAAAAATCTTGAATCTCATTGCTTCGGTTTGGTGACATGAATACCATCTTCTTTCATTGGGTAGCACAATCTCGAGCATCTAGAAACTCTATTCAATGTTTAATCTCGTCCTCTGGTACCATACTTGCTGAAACTCATGAGATTAAGGCTGAGGCAGTTAATCATTTTCAAACTTTCCTTCAACATCATGAAGCTCTCACCTAGCCGTCAACTGAATTCATGCGCTCATTGCTCCCACAATGATGTTCACTAGACTTTACGTCGTCACTCTCTTCTCAAGTATCTCATTTAGAGATTATAGCCACTTTATTCTCTTTTTCGACCAACAAAGCTCCAGAGCCAGATGTTTACCCAATTGAATTTCACAAAGCGCCCTAGGACATCATTGGCCATAATTTTACAACAGCGATCCAATCTTTTCATGTATGGACATCTCCCCCGTGGAGTCAATGCAACATCGCTTGTGCTTATCCCAAAAGGCGATAACCCACAAACAATCAAGGATTACCGTCCCATCTCAGGTTGTAACATAATGTACAAGGTGATCTCAAAGATATTAGTCAATCGCCTGAAAATTGGCCTACCTGAGCTTATTGTCCCAAACTAAAGCGCCTTCATAAAGGGTCAACTACTATTGGAAAGCTTGATGCTAGCCACTGAACTTTTCCAAGACTGCCATAAGCTCTATGTCTCTCCCTGGTGTGCTCTAAAATTGGATATCTCTAAGACCTTTGATATAGTTAATTGGTGCTTTATTATTTTTGTTTTGCATGCACTAGATTTCTCTGAATGCTTCATCAATTGGATGCATATTTGTCTCTCCACTACAACATTCTCCATATCCATCAATGGTGAGCCCACTATTTCTTCAAAAACTATCGGGACATCAGACAAGGTTGTGCTCTTTCACCTTATAGTTATGTTCTTATCACTAACGGCATGTCTAAGCTTTTCAACAAAGCATCTATCTCAGGGTAATATGGATATGACCCACATCACATAGGACTCACCCATTTATGCTTTGTGCACAACATACTTATATTCATAGATGGCAAACCAGAATCCATTCACGGCATAAATCTATTCAAGAGTATATTCTGGGAAATGTCAAGACTCAAGGTCAACATAAACAAGTCTTCTATCTACATTAACGGTTCACCATCAGCCCAATTAGTCAATACCATTACAAAAGCAGGATATCAAATGGACTCCCTTCCAGTTCGATACCTTGGCGTGCCACTCACTATTAAGGCCATGACTCGACTTGATTATGAACCGCTTCTAGACCACATTCGCACTTGCATGAACAATTGGGAAACCAAGCTATTATCATATGTCGGTCGACTACAACTTATCAAGTCCGTTATAGTAAGCACAATTAACTTCTGGCAATCTATGTTTCGCCTCTCCAAGGCTTGTCTATTAGCCATCACACAATTATGTCGCAACTTCATATGGTCTGGATCACTACTGTCTTACACGCACTATAAGCTCTCGTGGGAAGATGTATGTCGACCGAAGGAGGAGGGTTGGCTGGTTATTTGAAGATTAGAAGACTCATCCAAAGTCTTCTCAATATCATTAATCTGGCGTTTGGTCTTAAATGGTAGTTCTTATTGGGTTGCTTGGACGAGGCAATACCTATCGCAATCATTCACCTTCTAGGGTGTCAAGGATAACACAAAAGGCTCATGGATGTGGCGAAAGCTCCTAAATGGCCCATTGCTTCTACGTTTGTCAAGGCTACCGTTCGAAATGGTCTCCATGCATCATGTTGGTTTGATTACTGGACCCTCATGGACACCTTTACTCGATCTTCGGCACCAAAAGCCCTAGGGAATCGGGCATCACACTCCATTCTTGTGTCGCGGATGCCACAATCATTTGCAATGGCATATTTGGCGAACGCGAAATACGAATCTCTGACACGTCATAGATTAAATCCTTTGTTTGCCTCTACCACAACCAAACGAGGGTAATGATATTCTGTTAGGAAGCATGGACCCAATCTCTACAAACCAGTCTTCTCCTAAAAAAACACATGGCAACAGATACGTACATGTCATCCTAAACTTAATTGGTGTTCCTTAATTTGGTTCGTGCATTCTATTCCTTTCTTTGCTTTTGTATCTTGGCTTGGTTTTCTTAACAGGTTATCAAAAGGCGTTAGGATGCGGACTTGGGGATTACAACAACCATGTGTCATATGTAGTGAACCTGAAGAAATAAGAGACCACATCTTCTTCTCTTGCCCATGCTCTTTCACTATAAGGTCAGACATCACCTCCACCATATTACATAGGATTCTAACCCCATGTTGGCAAGAAACAATATTGGCTATTCGCAATGGGTCAATCTTCCGTGTGGATAAAAAAAATTCGCAAGCTTTGCCTTCAAGCTACTATCTTTCACATTTGGGGTGAGAGAAACAGTTGCATCCATGGCAATCCACATAATTCACATATTTCCACATGTTTAGCTATTGTTTGTGTAATCTCATACTGCTTGGTAAGCTTTTCACCAACGGCGGACTCACCAGCCAGCCGCCTCTTCTCGCGTTGGTGAACTATCCAGCAACTTTGAGTGCTACCAATTTTGATTCGGCATCTTCTTTTATTTGGGTATCTTAAGCCAGTGTATGAGTTGTTGTACTTTTTTCAAATAAACTTGTTTTATTCCAAAGAATTTTCTAGTTTTCAAGTTTTAACAAGGCACGCTCGAACGCTTCAGTTTTGTCTTAGGATAATTTTTCTTCAATGGATTTTGCCCCTAGTTTTTCGCAACATGTTAGGTTCGATGATTTTTGTTGTACCTAAACTCATTCCTATTTTTGATTAATAAATTTAATATTTAATATAAAAATAAACAAATGAGTATGCGTTAATCTACCAAAAAAGTCAAGCTTTCATCTTTATTATATTAAACCGAAACATGTTGAAAAAATGGCTGGTTAGAAAATTATAAAATATATAAACCGATATATTAAACCAAAACATGGTAATCTAAACTTTAAACCTATTTATATGGTTTTATATAGAAAATTATAAAACTGATATATGCAAAATTATAAAAAATATATAACCAAATTTATTAATGAGCTTTATTAAACAGCAAATATTCTTAGGATTCAAGTATTGAGCTCTTCAAATTTAGCAACAATCTTAAATGAGTATGCACTAGCTTCCCTTTTTATTGTATTAAACCCCAAACATGTTTAAATTTGTAGGTAAAGTTCAGTTAATTTTTTATTTATTATATAATAAATTTGAACCTTTTATATTGAAAATATTAAAACTGTAAAACCGAGTTTCTTAAATTTCAAATCTATTTATACGATTTTACACATGAACTAATAAAATTGTATAAAAAATATAAATAAAGTTAGAAAACTGTATAAAAAGATATAAATAAAGTTATTAATGAGCATTTTTACGCAGCAAGCATTCCTAGGATTTAAGTTTATTGAGCTCTTCACATTTAGCAATAAGCTTAAATGAATATGCATAAATCTAAAAAAAGCGAGACTTTCATTTTTATATAGGTTTTTATCGTTGACAAAGAAAAAAAATAATATATATAGAGGTTTGTTGTCTCTTACAAAATAGAATATATTATAAACGACTTTTTTGAAAATTTTAGATAATTTTATAAAGCAACTAATAAATTCTTATAACAATATATAATATGTAGAAGTCAAATTCTAAGATTTCGATTAGTGGAGCAGAAAACTTGCAGAAACCAATTCACAAAAAGCCTAATTGACTTATAAACTATCCTTGTTAACATAAAATCATACTTGATGAGCCAAAAATATATAGTCAATTTTCTAATGTAATATAATAAATTTAAATTTGTTTATATTGTTTACTCGATTTTCTAAATGTAATATAATAAATTTAAATTTGTTTATATGTTTTATTTATAAATTTATGATGTTAAATAATTGAATTTACTAAACTTCAACCTATCAATAAGGTTTTTTACATAAAGTTAAATTTTATAAAACATAAAATTTCTATCTAAGATCTTTTAAATCAGTTCGAATTACAATCAACATGAACTGGCACAAGAAACTTCTAAAATTTTCCATATTATCTCAATATTCGAAGCATGTTCCAATTCTATTAAAACACAAGAAGTTCATGGACTACATCACAATCCAAATGCTTGAAGTGGATCGTCTAAACTATTGCAATAATGTGTTTTATGATAGTGTAAATCTAACTATAGAGTATCCTTATCTCATACTTCTTAACATATTGATGTCATATGTAAGGTTATACATACAGTTGTAAAATTGTATAAATGAGTTTTCTAAATTTCAAATCTGTTTATACAGTTTTATACAAAAAGTTATAAAACTTTATTAAAAATATATAAAAAAAACTTAATCGTTGATGTATCAAGACTTTTTAAAATCACATAGATTACGCTATTTCTTTTCTCACATTTTCCACCTAAATAGATAACAAATGAAAATTATAGGATGATATTTAAGATCATAAAACATTTGATGAGGTTTCTAATTTTATATAATAAATTTACACATGTTCATATGACTTTATAGAAAAAGTTGTAAATTGTATAAATGAGTTTCTAAACTTCAAATTTGCTTATACCGTTTTAAAAAGAAAGTTATAAAATTGTATAAAAATATATAAACAAAGTTTAACCGTTGACGCGTCGGAACATTTTAAAATTACCTAGATTACCTTGTTTCCATTTTTCCATCATCTGATTCATCACCTTTATTTCACCATAACAGATAACAAATTTGAAAATATAGGACGAAATTCAATATCATAAAAACTTATAATGAGTCTAAAAGTTATATAATAAATTTAAACTTATTTATACATTTTTTTAAATAAAGTTGTAAAAATGTATAAAAGAGTTTCCTCAATTTCAAACATGTTTATACGATTTTATACATAAATTTATAAATTTGTATAAAAAGATATAACAAAGCTTAACCGTTGACGCATCAATTACGCTGAGATTCATTAAAAATCTTTGATAAACTTTTTACATGTTATATAATAAATTTAAACTTGTTTGCATGATTTTATATATATAGTCATAAATTGTATAAATGAAATTGATGCAGCGTATGCAAATAAGAAATTAGGAGCATGGGACAAAAAACAAAGTATTTTTCTTTCATCGGTTGCCGTTGTTTTTTCTTAGGTTTTCTTACATATTTTTTTTGATGATNAAAACAAAGTATTTTTCTTTCATCGGTTGCCGTTGTTTTTTCTTAGGTTTTCTTACATGTTTTTTTTTGATGAANAATACCTTATAAATGAATTTTTATACAATTTTAGATGGTTATATAAAACAACTAATGAGTTCTTAGAAAACTATATATATATTTGTCGTGTCTTACAAGTTAGAATATCTTATAAATGAATTTTGATACATTTTTAGAAAGTTTTATAAAAAAAAAAGGTAATAAATCCTTACAATATATATAGGTTTGCTCTCTATTACAAAGTATAATATCTTATAAATGACTTTTTAAATANATGTTAAATTTATTAATCAAAATTGTTCTATGTACAATTTTTCATAAACGTTTGTAACTCTTTCAAAAGATAAGGAAGAGCCCCCAGGTGAAAAACATGTGTTCAATCGAGGCCTCGTTAAAACCTGCTACTTGAAAACCCTGTTCTTACATATTTTTCTTCTGTTCTTTTTATTATTCAATCTTTCTTCTTTTGTTTTTAAATATAAAGAAGAAATAATAGAAAATCAAGATAGTAATAAATTTATAGACAGCCTCATTTCAACTGACTTTCCTAGTAAATTTGTCTGACCACTTATAAGCCTAGTTGGCACCAAATATTGGCTCATTTAGAATTTTTTTCCTTTTTCCCTATTTACAATTGGTAAAAGTANTAGTTTTAGATAGTTTTATAAATCCTTTCAAAAAGTGTGGGCCCTTAGATCAAGGTACCCTTTGTAGATCGGTATATTTAGCTTCCCATGGTATCTTACGTAGATGTTGGTGATGTTTAGAGCAAATGGCGTCAATGTATCTATTATATCATCTTATCAATTTATTGTGCTGAACTTGTATCATGATGCACCCTCGACTTTATATTTCTTAACTCCTCAGTGATGGGAGCTTTTAGTTCAAGGATGAAAGTGCATCTGGTTCATCCCCAGTTCAGCTCGTTGGGATTACTTTCTTATTAGGTCAGGGTCCTCCGCCTCTTTGTGGTGTAAAAGAGCTTAGTTGGCCTCATGTTGTGGCGGTACGTCAAGTCCACCCTTAGGTGAGATAACGTCTTCGCGCCTTGGGAAAGAGTTTCCAACGGTTATCGGATGGGAGCTGGTAGTGTAAGAATCTAATCATTAGTGCTCAAGGATTAGATTCTTATTTCTTCTTCTCATAACAACTCTCAAATAAGAAGCGTAATGAGTTATATATTTGATTACTCGTTTAAAATTAGAGATCAAGGAGTCATGATGAAGAATGGTTAGACTTAATATATTTTTCACTCACTTTATTATTTTTGTCTTCAGTAATGATTAATTATTTAAGAAGTTTTTTTTATAATTTGAAAAATTGACAAGTAAGAAAAAAGACATATGTAGGATAAAGATTACATCGGTTTTTATTAAAGAGACTTCTGTTTTATTATATAAAGATATTGCATCGTCTTGTTAGACTGATTCTGTTTTAAAATGATTAGAGAGCTTTAGAGGTTGGAGCTTCAACAGTAATAAAAAATTAATCCAAAATTATATGGGAAGAGATAAAATAAAATAAAAATTAATTGACTAAATATGTAAGGTTAGTCATGTTTCTTGTTATCAACGTTCTGAGACAAAATCTCAAAGGGCTTTAAGAGTGTAAAAACTAGTTTCACTAACCTCTTCAAAAATGCATCAATCTCACTGATGTGATCGTGGATGGACTCAATGAACCAGAACCTGAACCGGAGCTTGAACCTGAAGGAAGGATCACGAGATCAAAGGCAAGAGAGCTAGAAAATCAAGCCCACATGATGCATCATTCAGAGATAGAAGATCAAGCTTGCAACATCTATCAACTGTTCAGGCTTGACGTTCCAGAAGAACCATATCTCTGATCACTTAGCTAAGTGGGTAATGTCTGTACTCTTTTGTCCTTAGTCGAGATGATCACTTTTTCCCGCATCGGGTTTTTGGTCAATCACTAAGGTTTTAACAAGGCACATTATCCACTTCGTTGGAGCTTTCTGAGAAGAATTTGGAATAAGTATTTTATTAAATACTTGGAGAAAATAAGGAGATCTTCTAGAAGCTAACACTTGCCTTCCAAAGCTCATCTTCTAGAAACTGCTTTCCATTTATTTTAGTATTTTAATTTCCTTTAAAGATTGGGATATGTTAGAAAATCCCTAGGCTCATGTGCCTATTTAAGTATTTCGAAACCCATTGTTTTTCTTTAGCAAAATTTTAGTCGAAACCTTTAATGATTGTTTGAGAAACAATTGTCTAATTCCCCTTGCTCATAAGATTGAGAATCTCGGTTGTTCTTCATATATAAAAGATTCAGAACTCCTTCTACCTTGTTTGTCTAATCCATAAGACATTACAAGCTTTCCATCTATCTCTTTTCCATTCCCTTTGTTCGATTATTCATCAACCAAAATCAGATTGTTCTCTAAAACAATATGTTCGAATATCATCTCTAATTCATCCATTCATTCGATCACAACATCAACAACCATCTGCCTAAGACAAGCCTTGGAGTCTCGGCCCTTTTGCAACCTATATCCATCCGTGCATCAAGCCAAAGCCATCGAATCCCCTTTGCATCAAAAACCAGCCGAAACTTGAAGCCTAAGTTTCTGTCCAAGTTGCTTTCCATTCCATTCATTCATTGCATTGGTGTCGAATTTAGGAGATCACCAAAGCTTTTAATCAGAGTTGATCCAGGATCATATCAGGTGGTATCAGAGCCAACTATGTACCCACAGGCTGAGCAAAAATCCTAACCCTAATCTCCTTTGTTTGCTTCGAAAATTTTCGGTTTTTTTGTTGTTGAAGAACCCTAGGTTTCTAGTTGTTTATTTTCGTCTAGGTTAGTTAAAGAACCAGAATCTTGTGCATTGAATTAGGTTGTTAGTTGTCTTAAATCATCTAGATCAGTTTAAAGAATTAGAATCTTGAAATTGCATTAGGTTATTAATCTCTCTTCTTTATTAGTTGCATAGAGATCACCTAGAAATTTTCAAAAATTTATCCATATCCATCGAAATTTCTATGTTGTTTGTTTGGTGTCTTTGAACAAATCACTTGTGCAATTTTTTTGGTATTTTAGGTACCATGGAACTCTCTGCAAAAGCAATGGAGTCTCTGAATAGGTTGATGAGTCAACAAATCAAGGACAACAATGCCATATTGTTGCAACAGATAGAACAACTCAAAGATAAAGTGGATACAATAAGCTTAGACAATAAGAAAAGAATTCAAAGTGATGGTTATTCATCTCCAATCATCACACCTTCAGAGTTCAACCGAATTGCCAAAAGAATGGCTAAAGGAAAAGGACACATAGGAGAGTCCTCTAAACCGAACAAAGAAGGTTCATCTTTCAGAACCAAGGCTGGTCCGAAAATTACAAGGAACCGAGAACAACACGATGGATCAGAACATGTGTCTTCTGAGGAAGAAGAGGTGTCAGACCATAGCTATGGTAGCACCATAAGGTATAGAGGTCCAAGACCTAACCGAGACTTCCATGATCCTGAACATCAGCAGTTGAATCACATCAAGATCAAGTTCCCATCATTCCTAGGCACGAATGAACCTGAAGTCTATCTAGACTGGGAAAGGAAGATGGAATCCAACTTCCTATGCCAAGGGACTTATAACATAAACAAAGTCAAAATCGCTGTTTCGGAATTCAGTGGTTATGCTTTGTTATGGTGGGAATAGTTGGGAGTTATAAGAGTAAGATTTGGAGAGCCTCCCATAACTACTTGGGATGAGCTAACGGTTCAGATGAGGCGAAAATTTGTTCCAGCCTACTATCACAGAGAAATATTGAGCAAGCTTTGCAAGATAGTTCAAGGAACAAGAACCGTCCGGGATTACTTTCAAGAGCTTGAAACTCTC